>JACDOX010000012.1:7113553-7180312 GCA_014549065.1 Cardinalis cardinalis | reverse complement strand
GGGGGGGGGGGGTTGGGGGTACTTTTCACTAGAGTGTCTCATCCTGTAAAAGTTTTTGGGTTTTTTTCACTAGCCATGCAGGTTCTTCCCATCCCTTTAGACCCTGCTGAGTTTGAGGTGCCCTCGCTCAACGTGCAGAGAATCCTGAGCCCCTCAGCCCTTTGAGGGTGAGCCCAGGGAGGTGCCCTGATGAGCATCRGGCCACGCCACCCCTGAGAGGTGCTGTGCTAGGCTGTCACCAAGGGCTCAGCATCTTGCAAGGTGCAGCTGTGAAGTTTTTTTGTCTAAATTTGCACAGCACAGAGCATTTCTTTGTTCCAAAGCAGACCCTGGTAAAAGGCAAACTCCTATCCAAAGATCTTCAAAGTATCCCCTGACCTTGGTGAGATCTACAAATCTTGAGACCAACTCTGTGGCCAACTCTGGTCTGCTTCAGACCAGCTCTTGTATTGGCATTATTGCACAAATCAGCTGAAAATGGCACAGCCTGTATTAAARGACTCTTTATCCAGATGTTTTCTCTAATATGCCCACTTCAACTTCACCAACCTTTCCCCAAATTATTTSAAGCAAACCTCATCTGCTCATCTCCTGATTTCTCTAGCCTCCACAGAAAATTGTTTAAATAAGACTTTTTATTGACTTTTCAATTCAGTTCAATTTTCATTTCAARTGTATATTGAAAATGCAGGTTTTTTTCTTTAGTTTGGTATTTTTTGTAGTTTTTTTCTTTTGTCTCAGAGATACCACTTGTAAAAGAAATGGTAGAATTACAGTCATATATCACAAAAACAGAAGAGAAATCCAAGTTGTCGGGAAAGAGTTAAAAAACATTAAATGCAGCCAGCTCCCCAATTTAACTTAGCACACTGGATTGGGAAATTGCACATGGTCAGATTATCTGATAAACTGAAAACTTTTGATTTCACTAAAGTAGAAAAKATTTCAAATTAAATTATTTGTTTAATTTTCAGCATTTTCTTAAACCAGTGTCACGTTCATAATTCTAGGAAAGCAGATACCTTTCACAAACCCACAAATAGGAGGAGGCTGTTTCTGTGGTTTTCCTCTTATATCTGGAGGAAAACCTTAAATCCAAGCCATGCCTGCTCCAAAGCAGGGACTAGACCCCAGGGGCCCTTCCTGCTGTGAGGGTACATTCATGTCACAGATATTTTAGATATTTGGGGGTGTGTAGGTGTGTGATTACTCCTCAGTGAAGTACCCCCACCTCTATAAACACATTTAAATTAGACCAGGCAGCAAGAGGTTTGTTGTAAGGCTGCACAGAAAGGGCAGGCACTGAGRTCCTGATCCCCCTGGGGAATAGAATTATAAAATTACAGAATGATAAAATGGCATGGTTGGAAGGGATCTTAAAAATCATCCAGTTCTAAAGCCTTGCCATTGGCAGGGACACCTTCCACTAGACCAGGTTGCTCAGAGCTTCATCCAGCCTGGCCTCAAACTCTGCCATCCACAACATCCCTGGGCCACCAGTACCAGTGCCTCAGCACCCATACAGTAAAGATTTTTTTCCTAACATCTAACCTAAAACTATTCTCTTTCAGTTTGAAATCATTCCCCATTGTTCTGTTACTAAATGTTCTTATAAAGAATCTCTCTGCAGAGAGAGAGACCTAATGAGAGTGATTTATGATTGCTAAAACAACCTCTTCTGTGGTCTTCTGTCAAACTCCCTCTCAAGTGTCTAAAGGATTTTAAYACTTCCTTAAGGTTGGGGGCAGGGGGATTAATTAATTAAATGAAATTAATAGCAATTTTAAATAATAATTATAAACATAATAAATACATAAAATAATTGATTTAAAATCAATTTTTAAAATTACTTAAGCAGAAACTTTTGCCACTCTTGACCTGTGGTTATCAGACATTTCTATTTGATTGAAACTCCACTGCTACATCCCTTSAAAAGTCCAATCCTTATACTGAAAATTGAGTGTATCATTTATTTGGATAAATAGAGAGGGAAAGTGTCATCTTTCTAAGTACATTTCATATTTTATGTGCTATRAATTTGGTTCAATGCAAAGTTCACCATCAGTGAAGTCCTGGATGTGGACAGCTCTGTTGGTTTCCCTGCCAACCCCACCCTACACAAAACAATCCTGAAGGTGCTCCAATAGAGCTGGGTGCTTGGATCCATCTTGTCTGGTTTCACTTMTAGGAGCAGAGCAGTCATGGCATGTGCTGGAGAAGCTGTTTAAATGCTGCTAACATTTTAATAGACCAGAGAATGTTTCCATTGCTGTCAGCTTTCAAAAATRTATGTGCAAAAACATATTTTGAAAMACTTCAGTGATATTTGCTGCAGCAATAGAAACTATGTTTGGAAGATTTTGCTTTCTTGCCTTGCCTACACTTGTGGCAGCATTTCCTAAATGATTCCCCATTGCAGTGACACTGAGTCTGATCCCTTTGTGCCACCCAGCTCCTCTCCTGACTGACCCTTTGCTTCCTCCACCCGCACAAACCATGTGTCTTTCTCACCATCTCACATCCTCCCAGCCATCATTCTTCTTCTGCTTCTTTAAGCCACTTCTCTCAAACCTGAATCCAGTATCATGGTAGCCATGTGGTACCAGGTTTTGTGCCTGAACATCATSCTTGTAATCCGTAAACAAACTAGAAAATAAAGCTGGTTTTTGTTATGGTCTTGGTTTTCAGTGCACACAGCAAGAGAGGAGTTAAAAAAGCTCTGAGGGATGGATGAAGACATATTAAGAACTTTAAAATTCTATGCAGCTTTGTGAAAATGTGATGTAAAGCCCAAACTATAAATGTGTACTAAGAAGAACATTGTTTGTTATTAACCCATACAAAAGAAAAAATTGACTCTGTTCTTTCTGTCTCTCTGTTTACATATTAAGAAGAGCAGACAAGAATGGTAAGATTTCTTGCATGTCTTTCCCCTTTCCTTTGGAMAAAAGAATCCATCATTAATTCACCATTTTAAGTCATGTTTTAAACGTCCTAACAGAAAAAGCAGACATCCCTCATGTCATTTTATGTTTCCTGCAGATTCAGTGCCATGTATTGTGTTGTGTTGTGATCTGACCTTCCCTTCTTTAAGGACAGATCTTATGCTYTCACAGTTTGACATTTGTGTTTGATTTGCACTTTGGGTACATGTGGGTGTTTTCTAGTGACACTGACTCAAGAAGGTCTGAAGTACTTGTAAGAAGCTCTGTCATATCTTTTTAAAACCACCATAGGCTACATCCAGAAATCAGCTTGTTTTTGTATTTGTTCWGTGTGTCAGTTGGAAGAATAAACCCTTGATCCAATGCACATGTTTATACTACAGAAGTCATAAGGTTTTTATTAACAAGAGAAGCATTGAACAGTGTCAAGCCCACTGATCAGACAGGTTTAACCCTGACAAGTAATTCCTWGTCCAGTCAATCCTCAGAAAACAGATACTGGATGCATTCAATAAAGAGAAGACAAATGGATACCATTGAGAAAATCAGTGATAACTTACAAGGAAGACYTCTTGGACAGCAAGTGGCTACTGTACAGTTTGGWGGTATAACTGAGCGTGTTGAATAACTGTGTACAGTTGCTGAGAKAGAAATCTCACCTCCACAGCCCACTTCTGTTCGCTGTTCCTGCCCCAGCTCATGTGCAGCAATTGACACTTCCCACAAGACCATGGTAGGCTCCTTCCAGGAGCTCAGGAGCCACAGAATCCATCACTGTGACAGTTTTTGGTAGTGTTTTCTTTGTTATCTCCCTCAGTCAGCTAGCTTGCCAGTGGTTTGCATGGGCAAGGTGAATTCCAAGGTGAAGGCTGGCATGGAGAGGACTCCCTGCACCTGCAGTGGTGCATCTCTAGCTTCGTTACCTGCCAACCACAGCTCAGCTGTGCTGGCATCCCCTCTGACCTGCTTGTGGTGTTTGGAATAATGTGTGTGCATCTGCCCTGAAGATTGATGAGGGTCAGAGCACATGGTACAGAGCAGAACTCATCACCCCCCCCGGAGACTAAAAGAGACCCTAGAGCTTTGTGTCCCTGCCCTGGACTTTGGGCTCRTGCTGTGCCAGCCCTGGTGGATCCACTTTGGTGCTTAGGAGCACTTCAGTCCTCATTTGGGTTTCGCCACAGCTCATTACTATATACATTGCTATATACATTGCTGGGAAAACAGGGGGAACAGCTCCCAGTATTGGGGACAAACCAGAGCAATACAAAACCCTATCAGCCCCAGAGATTTTGGTCACTGGTATTCCTACCTGTATAGGTTTCTTTACAATATATTATTGGCAGAAAAGTGGCTAAGTTTAGTCATTTCAGTTCTATTAATGTCCATGAACTTGAAATTATTTCAGCTTTTAGGCTTTAATTGTGTTTGCTCAACCATCAATTGCCCGTGGGACTTCCACTTTCCTTATCTGGCAATGCACAGGCTTGTGCCACATTGATAGGGAGATTTGTTTCAAGGCTGTGAAGTTAAGTTCATTTTCAGCAAGGTTATTGGATATGTGACCACTTACTGAAAATGCTTACACTGTTGTCACCATAAATTATTAGTTTTGGTTAATGACTGGTCTACTTACACTTCCAGTGTCACCTTTYTGTGCTACAGGAAATCAACTATTGGCTTTCAGTAACAAATACTACATCACTGTCCATGACACAGCCCTGTTAAATTCTCTTGTATACTTTTAATAGAACCTCCTCTGCTGTATTCATTCACTTGGTGAGATTAAAATACCTTCAGAGAAAATATTATCAAAAACTTTACTAGATTCTTGCTAGACAGCAAGGAAAATGATCTATCAAAAAAAAAAGTGGATGGAGCTGATAAATAGGAGTATTGTATAAGCRTTTTTACTATGAATTTGTGGACTGTGGGACTTCAGGTAAGCCATCCACCACAAGGAAAGATAAATATTCTTGCAAAGGCAGTATAAAATGAAAGATCAGAAGAGCCAAGACATTTTACTGAACTGCTGATACTCAAAAATGCTACAAAATTTATGGCATTTGTGGTCAATTAAGAAAGTCCTTTAGCAAACAGCCATGTGAGTGAAGTCATACAAATGGCTTCTTTCTTTGCCAGCCCAGGTACATACATCATTCTGTTACTGTCCTGTTTCTGGAAATATCAGCTATGCAGAGATTCCATGAGAGGATCAGCTTCATAAACTTTATCTGTAGTTCTTATTTCATGGCTCTGCTTTTTGTGGAGCTGATCCATAAATCTCCCATAAATGAAAAGGTCATATGATTTTTTTTTTGAAGGGAGAACAAGGCACAGGGAAGGATTTTAAAGAACTACATGGTTCATAATATTGACAGAAGCAACAGAAAATCCTGAGGGAGGAAAAAGCAATTTCATAAAGGTGAGATGCTGCACATTGATCTTTTTGGAAAGGAGATGTTTCAGGTCTGTATGTCAAAATGAAATTTTGGTAAGGTTTACTTTGTAGACCACCACATGCTCAAAAGAAAGCGTGTGGATTTCACACAGAACTAATKTGGAAAAAAATCCAGCTAAAAGGAAAAATCTTCATTTGTTTAATTTCTTTTGCTATTTAAAACAAAATTAAATTCATTAAATTCCTCACGAAAAATAAAATCTTGTCCCTAGCCTGCAACGGAGAGAGCAAAGAAAAAGTGGGAAACTGGAACTGCCAAATGCAATTTTTTCTAACCCCCCAAAAAATTTCACTTCCCTCATCTCRCAAGAAACTGTGGTTGCCTCACACACATGTGAATGGAGCATCTGCATGTGCTTGTCTGCATGAGGTGTCTCTCTTATCCCCTGATATGCCAGGAGGGATGTGGGGCACCCCATCAGCCTTGCAGTGAACTGCAGTCAAGTGAAATGATATCAGTAGTTGGTGAATRTCACTGTGGTGGTTTGACAGGAAACAGGATTTCTGGGATCCTGTGGTCAAGCCAATGGATGTTCAGATTTTAATATTGGCAACTTWTTCGGCCAGTGGGACACTGGATCCACCTCTGAGAACACAGGGTTAAAGCAGGGCTCTCCCCCTGGGAAGCTCTCTTGGGTTCCGGTGGGGAAAGAGTTCTGATCTCTCCCCCGTCCGGCTGCTCCTGCTGGGTGAGGGAGGGGAAGCCACGAGGCCTGGTGAGGTAGGCCGGGGCTGGGGACGGAGGTGGGAGCTGAAGAGGCCCCGGCATGGAAGGGTGGGAGAAGCATCAGAGGCATCGGGCAGCCCCCCCAGAGAGAGAGAGAGAGAGAGAGAGAGATGTTGGAGGAATGGAGAAGACTGAGTGGCATTTTTTTTGCTGGGCTTTTCTTGTGTGGCCATGGACAGAACCATTTTTTTTTCCTGTGACACAGAGACTGCATTTAGGGGGAGACAGGCCTCAGAACCAGAAGAGTCAGTGTGGATGCCCTTGGCCCCAGGGGGTGTGAAAAATATGGGGGGGACAGGTGTCCCAGAGGAGAGACTGTGCTTTTTTTGGAATGAGACAATGCATCCTTAAAAGACAACCCTAGAAGCAGCTCTGGTCCATGCACAGTGGTGAGGGCACTGAGCATGGAAGGAAGATGTCATGATGGCAAATGATCTCTCCGAGCGGTGCTATCAGTGACATGGAGACACACGAGGTTTCAACAGTGTTTCCAGGGGAAGCCTGTGGYACAAAGAARGACTCCTTCTCCTCYTGATGAACTGTAGATTGAGTATTCTGGAAGGGTGGTGCAGGATCGAGAGTTGGTGTTTTGGGGGAGGTACTGTATTGGAAATTTGGTGGGGGGAGGAGGAAAATGCTTCTGTGCAGTTTTCATTTTCCTTGTGGTTTTTTTTTTTCTTGTAGTTTTTTCTTGTAGTGTAGTTAATAAAGTTTCCTTTGTCACTAAGTGAGAGCCTGCTTTGCTTATTCCTGGTCACATCTCACAGCAGACACCAGGGGGAGGGTATCTTCATGGGGGCACTGGCATTGTGCCAGTGTCAAACCATGACAGTCACCCAGGGGCCTCTTGTGGCCATGCAACTGTGACATGTGCCCATTAGAATTGCCTCCTGCCAGAATTCCCTCCTCTTAGTGCAGGAATGGAATTTCAAATACAGACTGCATTGCAGAAGTCCCGTCACAAACAGTCTGACTGTCAAATAGATGGGGAAAAAAAAGGTAATAATGTACTGAGAATGCAACCTTTGATCTTACAAGAGTAACAAGGGGAAAGTGCCTTGACACTGATGGCTCAACACAGACCAAAGGCAAGGAGCACCACAAAATAACCAGAGAAAAGTGCCCTGCCTTTGCTGGCATCATGGTGGGGGTCATTTCTCTTCCCATCCCTCTTGGGAAGAGAACTATTGCCTTTGCCTTTTACCAGAGTCTGTCTATCGTCTCCAGCTTTGGATCTCCTCTCCTGCTCTGGAAACGTGGCATGCTCTGGCATTTGAGACTCCCCTTGGCACTTTTCAGTGTCCAKCCAGTCAAACCTGGAGGGAGTGACTCCTAGCCCTGTTCCCCAGGAGGACTAGCTCTCAGCTGTCTCTCTCCTCCACAAAATTCGAATTGGTATTTGATTATGGCCTTAACAAAGGCCATAACTTAACAGCTCCTGCCCCCAAGCTCTTGGATGCCTCCAGGCCCTAAGGAGGACAACTCTAATATGACAGGTTTGGAAAAGGTGGTTTGCATATAGGTGCTTTCATTGATTTGCAGATGCAAGTCAGCTGTTAAGACAAAGCACTGAGTAAAACTGTACCTCAAACATTCTTAAAGCTGCTAAGAGGAAGATATATAAAAACATCATTGGTAATATCTGCTACAGAAGCAGACATTTTCATAAAAACCAAAAAGCCTGAACCGTAAGGAACAGTGTAAACAGAATGCTTCAGGCAGTCAGGAATGACTGCAAACAAATGAGGGAAAATTCTAAAAACTGACTAAACAAAAGAAGACTAAAGCTCYATAGATTGACAAACCTGAATATCAAACAACCAGCAGACTTGCAACAGAATCTTATTAATGTCAGAATCACTGCATTTATGTCTGGTTTAATTTTTTTTCTCTGACATTTCAAACAAGCACTCACTGAAAGCTCTTCCCCCTGCCTAAAAAAATACATATTTTTTTAATGTATTTGAACTAGGAACTATAAAATGAAAAATAGTYAGATGAGATAATCTTTGAATTCTGTCATATTCAGTACCCCTGATGTCCATGATACAGAGCAGGCACACCAGGCTTTTAAATGTAGAATTCTGAAACTGTGTAAAATACTGTGATTATATATGCAGGATATTGATTACAATAATCTGGGGATTTCAGCCCAGTTCTAAAACCATGCTAACATTGGCCTAAAAAAACTATGGGTCATAAATAAAGGATTCCTTAAAATAAGGGAAGTGCAGCAGTAGCACCCTGTCCCTTTCACTGGTGTCAGTGACCAAAGGGATTGATTCACAGATCACAGGCTTTTGAGTGACCAACAAGATTTCCAGAAAATAACCAAAATGCCTCTGAAGTGCACCTGTATGATCATTAGGAGGAAATCTTRCAATGTCTACTCCAGAGTCAGCATTTCAGAGACCAGAATAGGTGYTTTCCTATTCATTATTTTTTGACAGTGCCATTTCAGAATAAACACTAACTTTGCAGGTGAGTCTTCTACCATCTGTGTCGGCTCRTGTGTCTGTAGGTGAGCTCTGGCAAGGTGAAAGCTGCCTCACTGCAGCAGTTCTCAGACTGGGACTTCTCAGACTGGGACTTCACAGTTCATACTGTGCCTTAGGATTAAGGGAATATGCCTCTGAGAGAGAAAGCAGCTTGGGAAAGGGATCTCTGGAAGCTTCCTTAAAGTGAACTGTCAGAGTTGGCCTGCAGGCTCTCAAGATTGCCACTTAGTGGGTTAAACTTTTTTCCCAAGAAAAATTTTGGAGTTATACCAAAGCAAAGAATGCMAAGTCCTTGATTTCAACCTTTTTTACCTAGGCCAGTATCTCCTAACCTRTGGCTATAACATCCTGTCATCTCATGAGGTGTTCAGCTAGCCCAGAGACTGCCCCAGAAGCTCTGCTCAGTGGCAGCTGCATCAGTGCACAGGCTGTGCCCTCCATATGGTCTGGCCAGAGAGGTCGCAGCATGACAGGGTGGCACAACTCTTGTGTGACCTTCCTGGAGAAAAACAGCAATGTGCAGGAATCCCTTGGGGAAGCTCGATGCACCACGATACCCAGAAGAGCCAGGTCTGAGTGGCCCAAAGTGGCCATGTTTGAGCTACAGATTTACTGAGTGACTTTGCAGAGCACATTTTCTAAACAGAAGCCAGAGAACAGAAATTCTCTGAACTGTAGCATCCCTGATTTAAACTCCCAAGTTACTCAGTGAATGGATTAGTAAGGCAAAACCCTTGCAGTACATCCCATGAACTCTCACCATGCTGCTCTTTGCTCCCTGACCATCTGGATCCACTGCAGACATCATCCTGCATCCTGTTCCAGAGCCCAGGCTCAGCCTGAGGTGGGATTCCCCATCCACCCCCGAGTCCTTCAAGTGCTGCATGGCTGGAGCCTGTGCTACAGATCCCCAAAAATATTTCTGTAGAAATAACCTAAACCCTCTCCCTGTTAGCCTTGGAATCACTTGGTTACTTGTGTGAAGCTTTTCTAGCATAAAAGATGGAATAATGGCTCAAAATGCTTATTTCTAATTTTATCAACATATAATACTGATCAGAGTCAATAAAAGCTTAGTGCACTTGCCCAGACTCTTTAAATTTTCATTCACATCTGTGCTTTTTCTGATGCAGCCCCCTTATGATTGAGACCTAGTGGATATTGTTGGCATGCTTGCCTTGGCACACTGAAATTTGTTATTTTGGCAGATCTTTCTTGGTCTGATTCYAGCCTGTGTGCCATATGTCAATAAACCACATGGATTTCATCTTTTTGCATCTGGTTCAGTCCCTCTATGTCTGTTGTGGTATGCCCCCCCCACACTGCCTTGTTTTCTCTGTGCATAGGGCAATAGCACTCAAGTAATCGGTTCCAAACCTTTTACAGCAGGTGTGGACTGTCAGTGCCTTCCAAAGGACGGGTCCCACAGCAGGTCCCCAGGASCAGGTGAGCTGGGAGGAGGACTCATGTTCACGCTGCCTTCCCAGTGTGTTTTCTTCAGCCACACAGGCTCTGTGGCTCACGTGAAACCCTTGAAGGCTTTAGGTTCAAAAAAGGCAGATGGATTCAAAAATCCATAAAGGGCTGTCACAACACCCACAAGAGAAACTAAGTTCCCACTGAGAAYTGTGAGGGCCTGAATGGGTCTGTGTTTTGGCCCTTGGCTTTCCCATGGCAGAAGTGACTTTGAGCACTGTCATTCCCTAGTCCCAGTTGTACCTCCTTGGTGAATAAATACTTTCTGCCATGGGGAGTTTTTCCATTTATTAATATCATTTGTTGGTTTCTCTTCTTCCTTTGCTACTTGTTGGCCTACAGGGGCAGAGATCTGTTCTTAGAGATCTGTGCTTACAAACAACCTYACTGCCCTGGTAGTGTGCGTGCTGCCAGCCTGGAGGCAGATTTGATGTGGCCACAGCTCTGGTCACAGAGAGCAGCAGGCACAACTTCCCAAGGATTTTTCCTGGGAAGTGAGAAGCAGAGAGAGAAGAAGAGAAAACAGTTCTTATCTCTRTTCACTGCTCCTGTTGTTGCACATGTGGAATGTGTTATGGAGAWTGTTTACCCAAAGTGATTTGGTTATTGGACACCAGTGAAGGTTGTTTTGATTCCTTGGCCAATTGGGTCAAAGCTGTGTCCTGGCTGTCTGMAGACAGTCACAATTTTTTCTGTAGTATAGTATCTCTTTAGTATAGTTTTAATGTAGTATTAGTGTAATATAGTATCATTTAATAAAGCAATTGTTCAGCATTCTGAATCATGTAATCAGAGCACATTATTCCCAGCATCAGGGACTCCCTACAACAATAGTTTGGCACTGTCTGATTGGGCCAAGACAGCTTTGAGGGATCAGTTATCCAAATCACATCCTTCTAAGATGAACCCCAGGATGAGCTTCAGCCAAGAGTGGTTCTCTCCTCTGATTGCCAGAGACTCCTATATGTGGCTCTTCAAAGTGCCATAGCCCTAGGGCTGCTGTTCAGCCATATGAGCTCCATCTGATGTGGCTCCTGCTGTGAAAAGACTTTTTTTAAACTGCTTAGAAAGGCTCACAGTCCTAACAGGATGCCCAAAATAGGGGACTGTGAAAGTGGTTTAATTGTCCTCCAGCATTTCCTGGCATCTCTGTGAGACATCCTTCTTCTGCACATCACTGTAACTTCCTTCACCAGCTGTAGTCTCACCATTTGACATTATCTTTGTGCACACAGGCTCCAAGTACATCTGTGCCCTTGTCCATTATTTGCTCRATACCTTTTAGCTCACTGAAATCACCTTTCAGCTCAGACTGTGTGTGATTTTCCTCTGTCTAAAACACTGTTCTCTGCTGAAGGCATCAGCTATGTAAAGAATATCCTGGAGAYTATATTAGCATTTCTGCAGCCGACTGGCTGGGGGATATCCCTTGGGCATATTTTACACAGAAAGACATCTACTCAATAGACAAGTGACTGTTACTGAAATAAATGTGAGAATGCAATTGTAACGTGGAGGRAGGCTCCTGTAAACCACTGTGTGAATCTGTTTCTAAATTTGCAAGTGCAATGTGGGGAAATTCATTTTATTTTATATTTTCATTTTATTTACTTGTCTGCCAGTTGGGTTACAAAGGAGAACAGGTGACTGTGTCTGCTTATAAAGAAGCCCTTCTTTTGAAAGATGTCAGGGAAGACAGACAAAAGCAAGCAGGTCTTGCAAAACAGCTTCTTAAATAACATTGCCAAGGCAAATACAGCTGAAGGTTGATTTCCCTGATGGATGCATAGCTTCAGAGAAGTTTATTTCATTACTCATCCTTCCCCTGTCACTTTGCCAGTGGCAAGGATTGAAGAATCTCTAATAGAGGTTTCTGCTCAGCACTTAAGCCAAMTAGCGTTTATCTGGGCACTCCAAGGGCACTGAGGTGTGCCCAGGGCAGTGGTGCTGAGGACACATGACACAGCCTTTAAAATAAGAGCTATTCTTGACACTTGAGAGGGGAAAAAAACCTGAACTGTCTAGGCAAATGCATCTTCACTTTAACAGCACAGGGAGCACTTGTTCAGCACTGGGTCTGAGCTTCATCTGAGCACTGAGGAAGCACAAGGATGGCCGCTGGCAGTGAAGCTCTCCCCRGCTGCTCTGGCAAAACAGTTACACAAAGTTAGAGAAATGTCCTGGATAATCAGAGCTGGTTTTTGGTAAAAGTAACTCTATGAAGTCTGTAAGTACCAAACAGGTTCAAAAAGTCCTTGTGTTTAGCCAGAAACAATCTCAGTGATTTGTCACTCAACGTCAATAATATTCAGAATGTTATTAAGAATAAACAGCAATGAACCAAAAGGCAATGTCTGCTCTTGGATGACAAAAAAATAAAGAAAATAGCTAAAGTACCCAGTCTGTTGGTGGATCAGCGATTTTCTGGATTGAGATAAAGCAAATGATCCTGAAGGACTGAAACAGACTTTTTTTTGTATTTAGTGTCATACCCTAGGCTGTTCTATGGGTAAACTCATATGTTTATCTCAGGAAAGTTGCCAGAAGTGACTGAGTATTCTCAGTCACAAGCGTTCTTGAGTATGTGTGTAACTTGCATGCAAATCAGCCTTCCCAGCAGAAGATAAAGCTGCAGAGGTAGTTTGATTGTATCTGTAAGAGCCAAAGGGAGCATATCTGTGAGAACATTCGGCTCAACATACTCAATATTTGATATTCCTTTTCTGTAACCAGAGCCAAATGGCAAATGTATTTAGATTCTCAGCTAGGTAATCATTGCAGTTTTGTGCCATCTTGGTTTCTGGCTCTTAAAGATCTTGACATTTTATTTTGATTATAATGATGATCATCTCCAGCTACACTCTGTCTTTTCATATTAAACATTTCAGAATGATTTTGTTGAAACAGACRTTTAATTTGTACAATTTTGAAACCTCTTCACGATATCTGAAGCCATATATTCCAGTCAAATTATGAAATAATAGCAAGTAAAAGAAGGAAGAAATTTCTCAGCTCTACTCTTCAAATCTGCCTGCTGTAGTACAGCATGTAGTCACAGGAATTAGATACTGCCTTTATAATAGATTCTTCACCACTATAAAATGAAGTCTCAATACACTGTAGATTAGTCTGATGCTTAGAACATCTTAGTCTTATCCTCTACAGGTTTTTTTTGTGCCCTGTGAGGGATTCAGTATGTTACTGAGGGAAAGAAAGAAACATATGAACTTACATTTAGTGCTACCCAAAAAAAGTTGTGAAGTGTTAGGCTATAAAAACATTCTTTATGCTTCATGCAAAGGCTCAATCAATTTAGATAAATTATTACTTAAGTACAACTTAATCTTTCAGATTTCTTCTAAATAACAGGAAAKGGTGTATCTTTATTTGACTTGTTTGCTGATTATCACCCTTGCATTTAAAATGTAAAGTTTCTACATTTAAGCTGAAGACCTAGAGGCTTTTAATACTTTCCTCTTTTACTGCATGAAATAAACAAGAAAAAACATGAATGAAATTAAGTCAGTTTCCATTTCTTCATTGTTTCAGATGATGGAAAACTGTCCTTTGATGAATTCAAAGCTTACTTTGCTGATGGAGTTCTGAGTGGAGAAGAACTGCATGAGCTTTTTCGCACCTTTGATACACACAATACTGAGTAAGTGCCCCCTTCTTACAATTCCAGTGCCACTTTCTGCACCTGCAAATGGAAAACAGACCTCAGGCTGATTTTAGGAAACAAGTTKATGTAGAAAGCTGCTTGAAGGAAGCCAGGCTGTGTCATATGGCTATAAACTGTATAAGTGAAGAGTTTTGAAAACTCGTTGAAATATTTGCATATTTCAATAGATGTGATTTGGATACCGAGAACACAGGGTGGAAATTGGATGCTTTCTGCATTCCCCCACTGTGGAAAGAAAAGCAGCTCGGGCCTCCTTCAGGCTTAACTGTGAATTCCTCAATTCTCAATTCCACTGAGTCATACTGAGATGAATACTTGGAGCAGATGTTGAGAAGGAAATAAAATAAATGAAGCAATTATATATAGTAAAGAGTTGTGCTGGTGTGTCCCTTGGGATATTCCCATTATGGTTGGGTTTAACAAGGCCAAGGGGAAATAAGCTGACAGGAACTTCATGAAGTTGAGCAAGGAGAAGTGCAAAGTCCTGCTTCTGGGGAGAAACAAGCCCCAGCTTTTGTGGRAAATGAAATCAAATTAAATTTAGTAGAGTTCACAAGATTTTAGAGTTTTTACCAAAATAATGTCCTGAAGTAAGCAGAAGAAATGGTAYTCGATCTGTTGGACTTGTGGGGAATAAAAAATACTACAGCATTTATGAGGTGATTAAGGGATGGGGTGATGGAGACAGGGAGGGGGAGTCACCACCCTGCAGGTGTTTGGGGGATTTGGCAGTGCTGGGTTAAAGTTGGTCTCGATGGTTTTAGAGGTCTGTTCTAACCCAAACAATTCTATGATTCTATGGTTCTATGCACCAATATGTGCTGGGGCCCATTCAGCTGCAAAACAGCTTGGCAGAAAAGGACACATGGGTGGACACCAAGTTGAACAAGAGMTAACAATGTGCCCTTATGGCCGAGAAGGTCAATGAATGACCAAGAGTCAAAAACTCATTTCAGAGCCAGACTCATTCATCATACAGCTGTGGACTTCATCATATGTACCACATAGCTGTATAAGTGGTTTTATTTTACCATAATTCTATTTGTCTGCAAGCATCCTGATAAGGGCAGAAATTCTTGATACTAAGCAAAATTTCTAAGAAAAAATACATCTATTTTTCCTTCCTTTTTATTTGTAAAGCCTTTTAAATTAATGGATTATTATTATTATACCATTTTCTCCTTAACAGAGAATAGAGAAATCTGAAAAATATGTATAAAAGTGAGGATAATATTATGTTTTTCCTCCTGGTGGATAGGCACACCTGAAGAATTGGTGCAATTGTTGAATGCTGCTGTTATTAATTGAAAATAGGTAATTAAACTGTCATGGCAGCCATCTGAGAGAGAGATCATTTTCACTGTCCAGAAAAGGCCTGACAAAGATCTGGGCACAAAAGTTTCAGAGTACATGCTGTRAAGAGTTCAGTTTTCATGTATTTCAGGGAATGGAGCAGGTGGAAGATTAAAACAAGCTACTAWATTACCTTTTTGAACCAGAAGAAAGGGTGCTCTGTATTGATGGATTAACATTTGTTAGAGGAGGAGGAGGMGAACCTAGATATGGGTAAGAAAATGTACTTGAGATTTGGATTTAGAACAGCAACAAGAAGCTTTTTGAGTGGTTTTTTCATGGAGTCTTGAACTGATAAAAGGCTTTAGGGTGACTTTGCAGCTGAAAAGTATTATACCAGGCTAGATATATTACAGAGGCAAATACATTTTAAAAGCTTTCCCCTACCCCTTTGTAAGCTTTTGAGGAAACCTGTCAGCAAGATGTCACAGGCCAAATATCAGATGGATATGGCAAAGAGAGACAGCTTGGCCAGTATAATATAATTTCCTTGTTAACATAACTTTCAAAAAGAAAAAAAAAATCACATGGAGCAGATATGATTAAACAAAAACTTTACTCACTGGCATTTCCTGAAAAGGGCAAGTTATGGTAAAATGTCTCAAATTAACAAGCTAGCTAAGAAAAGTAGCAAAATGTTCATTAAACCTTGGGAAGTGTTTTAATGTAAGCATTAGGAGAATCCTGTACATATCAAACAATCCCCAAACTATCTATTTTAAGATAGTTTCACTTCCAAATTATCCAAGGGAATGAAATGAAAATTATGCAACTCAGAAGTATTTTATGGCTTGTTTTCAGGAGGGGAGGGCAAAGAATTCTGCTCAATTTTGTWCCTAGTGGGAGGAGATTTGCAGAGATTATTTTGTCTCTCTTATCCAGTTAAAATGCAGACACTGTCAAACTCTGGGCAAATATTTTATCTTCTCTCTGCTTYACTTCACTATTTACAAATTGCAGACTGTAGCTCCCTATCCCAGGAATACTTCATAAGCATTGTGATTATGCAGTGATTTACACTACACATAAATGCCCAGGACAGATGTCTAGGGAAGCATGTCATAATCCCTTTGTTCATTTCTTGGAGTATCTCAAGATTTTGTAACCATCTTGTCACAAGAGCAGACTTTGGGTTGTTTCCACCTGTGTTAAATCCTTTAGCTCTGCCAGCATTCAAAACCTCACTGTCTGTGTGCCCAAGTCTTTGTACTTTAAAGCCTGAAGATGAAAAAGGAGATGTGGCCTTGGGGTGATAGCCATGGGCCACAAACTCAAGCAATTTGAATTCCCTTCGCAGCYGTGCTGCAGCAATTTTCCAATAAAAGATTCAAAGCATGAATGACTTACACTGGCTTAAYGCTTCTAAGGGAACTAAATTAAGCAGGTATTAAACCCCACTATTACACAGGCCCTAATGTCGGTCTGGTTGAAGTGAGATTTAGATTATTAACTTTTAAAAAGACCAATCCAAGCTAATGCAACATGCTTGTCACAAAGCAGATAGGCTGTGGAARACTCTTGAAATGAGTAATTACCATTTCCAATGTGATAGCAGGGAAAATAACAGAGGGTTTAACTTCCCAGTAATTCAGGTTGTGTCTGCATGACTGACTAGGATCTCGGCACCTTGGTATTTGAAGCAGTCAGGTGTTCTCTTTTTACAGAGTAAAAGGAGTCAATTAGTGCCTAATCAGCAGGAAAAACACAGATGAGTAAGAATTAGTTACTGCTGCACCAAGTTTCCAAGACATAGGTTGAATAGGAGTTTATTATGACAGGATGAATTTAAATGTACATTTTTTCCTAGACCCTAAAGTACAGGTTATTAATTCAGGGCAGATCATTGCTTGTACTGAAAATTTGCATTAGCTGAGGGTATTTCCTSAGTTTGGAATACATAATTTGGACATATATTTTGCAGTTTATGAAGGTACTTCTATGTATACTATTTTTCTTTCTATTTAAAAATATGTACCTTACCTTTTTATGACATTTGATATATTAAATAAATACTATTAAAGACACAGTGTACAAATTGATTGCCTTAATTTTTTAGCTTCTTTTTTCCTTTGGACACAGCCAGAAACAAAGGCATAAGACAACCGAATTACGTGAAGTAGCGTATCGATGCAAAAAGGAAATTTTTTTTCCATCTTTTAGTACTGCTATGATATTTTWCCTTTCTTGAAGGTAAGCTTTGATTAGGCCATACAATGAGCATTGCTGACATGTAATTACAAGGTGACTGTTTTTGGGGAGTAGCAGTTAACCATTCTTCTGTAAGTGCTGTTTCCAGTATTGTCATTACTTCAGAGTGAAGCTGAAAGCCAATTAGGCATTTGACTGCCCCTTAGAGTCACTTCTATTTGTGCTTTCTAGGATCTCATGAAACCTTTGGGCAATCATGTACCATTAAATGGTATAAATCAGCAGCTGTGGAGGGTCCATATTCAGATGCCCTCACACTGCCAGTGGAAGGAAAGGCTTTGAGTTGATGCAGAAGGGATCAGGTTGAGGCTGTTACAGCCACATCTCCAGGTTCTTGTTTCCTAGCATGCATTTTCTTCTACTGCAGTGTCCTGTACTTAAAGACCCGTAAAAAACCCCAACCAAACAAATACAGGCAGGAAATCAAGAGCTTTGACTTAAGCTTCAGCCTGGAGTTTGTACAGTGATCCTCCTCCCCTTTTCATAATTGTTTTGCAGGTAGCCCCAATATAAACACACTAAGCATCTGGGCAGCATCTTAGGCTCTTCTTAAGTTATCAGGAAGCCAAAGTAGATCCCCACAATTTCTTGAGTAGGAGCCAGGCCCTCAAAGTAAGAGTTGGACCAACATGAGTGCAAATCTGTGAGCAGGGAAGGGGCAARAGGAAGAGTTTATTTTTATGTCCTGATTTGACATGTATTTGACATGCCATCCATGTTACACATATGTAATGTCAGTTTGGGCCTTGGTCAGTGCTTATCCTAACACTTTGAAAAATCTCAGTGCACTCTATTTGAAATCTGAGTTAACCTTTGTGGAGGTTTGTGAGGGTGAAGGAAACCCAGTGTGGTTCCTCACCCCTCTCTCCTCCCMCAGTGTGAGCTCCAAGCTCCACAGTGCTCAGTGAGGCTCTGCAGGGCTGGTGGGAGCAATGGGAAGGCTGTTGGAGCAAATGTGAGTGCTGCAAAGGCACCAGAAGACTTTCTTTGTGCTGACAAGGAGGGYCATGAGGAACATCGTCTGCAGGTTGTAGTTCGTTTGGAGCTGAAGTAATTTTGGAGCTGAAGACCCACATACTCTGCTGTCTCAGAGCATTCTGGTTATTAACTGAATGCAAAACATCYTTCATGTGAAACAGTGTTGAAGCACAGTTGAGGAAGCTCTGCAGAAATACAGCTGGATACTGTTTTGTTTATATGTATTATTGTATGAATAATTGTTCTGAAAGCAGAGAAAGGTATCGGAAGCACAGGTCTTTTTGTACATGGAGAGAGAAACATACAGTAAAAGTTTGAAATTAGTGGTTTAAGGGTGAAGGCTGTTACCACTCATTTATTTGGTAAATCATCTCCTACCTAATTTTAATGTGAACTCTGACAAGCTTGTGTTTCAGCAGAGCAAGAATCCTTGACATGGTTAATGGTTTAGAGAATAAGTCTTCACAAAAATCATTGCAAATGTAACCTTCCTCTTACCCTAATCCTTTACCCTCCCCCCACTCATGACTTCCATGGAAATTGTTTTAGCATAATKGCATCCTCTGGGAAAAGGTGTCAGAAGATAATGAGAATATTTGGCAAAGTTACAAACTAGGAGATATACAGAAGGTCTCAAGGGGATTTAGTCTGCAGCACTGCCAGAGACATAGTACAATAAATGCTTCATGATTACTGACTCACAGGAGTCTGTGGGGAATCAGACTTATTTTTTCCCTTTACGCGTTGGTAAAATGAAGTCCTTAGTCAGGACCCCGGTTACAAAGTGCTAGAGCTATTGAGGGCCTGGGGCACAGGCAGCCTCCCAAAGGTAGGGAGGCCCCATTAAACCTTTGTGTGTGGCCTAAGTTGAACTGTGCACAAACTGCAGATGAGTTTGGTGAGGATCTGAGAGCCTTGGCCGCCTGCAGCATTGAGCTTATGCTGGAAATTTGGGGAGTGTGTCATGCTGCATGCTCAGCAGATAGAGGAATGGGACATGGCACTATGGAGACATCTACATTTGCATGCCTGTGTGTCAGCRGAGTGTCTAAGGCTCCCTCATGCTCAGGGAGGTCACTGGCACTTAAGATGTGGTATTGTTCACATGGGCTTCAGCTCAGTTGCCCAGGCATTAGGCATTTGAGATGTTCACACTTGAAAATCAGCCCAAGGTGGAAAGTGTAACATAGTAGAAGTAGTTGGGACATGGGTGATGGAAGAAATGCTAGAACATTTGAAGCAACACTAGATGCCTGTGTTATATGAAATTACTTCTGAGTCTCCTCCTAGCTGGTCTGCTAAACCCTCTCACTCCACTGAATYCACTGGGACTCCTTTGTCTGGCAGGGAAGGTTGGACAGCCAGCACCCATATGGACATCTACATTTGGAACTCATCCCCAGAGTGAATAAACCTTCCTCCCACCTGCCCAGGTCTCCATTAGCAGAGCCCTAGTTCCTCCCTTGGATCAAAAGAGAGATGCTGAGATCATCTGCCCTAGCAGCAAACTCCCAAAGGTGACAGCTGGATGTTGAGAGGCTGGTGAGCAATCCATGGAGCCCTGGGAACCCATGAGCCTGGAGCCCAGTGCTGGGCACTGGAACTAAAATAAAGGATGTGTTTATATGGACCAGAATGCTTCCTTCAAGGTTCTGCCTGTAAACTCAATAATGGCAAGTCCTCAGCAGTTTAAGGGTACTCTAAGTGTACTGATTATCTCTGCCTTGGATGGTTTCCTTTTGTTTTAGTTGGAACACATATTTCAGTCTCATGCTGTTGCTGATCTTTCACAGTTCAATACAATAAAGGAATAATTTCTAAGTAAAATGAGGAAAATAAAAAAATTATTAAGAACAATATGGCATACAGACAGGATCTTTAATTAGGGGAATTGYGGGTGAGTAATTTTTTTTTAAGGGGAATCTTTGAATGCAAATTTACAAGAGGAAAATAATAYATCAGGGTTTGACCATTTTTAAAAACTTTCTTTCAGATTCAATTATAATTTCAGGCACATGGTGCAGCATTGGCATCAGAAAGGTGTGTTCGTTAATATTTAAGACATATAATTGCAGCTATTGGCTTTAACACAGATTTCTCATTACCATAGCTATAGAAATCAGTTTGGAAATGAAGCACAGAGACAAAGGCAAGATACTGGTCAGAGTGAGGTGATTATACATTTTAGCATTTCACAACTGATCAAACAAAGAATGATTTACAAAATCCTAATGCTAACAGATCTGGTCAGACAGACAAGCTGCAAATACAATTTTGCTTGGAAATTTTCCTTGTGAGTGGTTATTTTTAATGGGAAATTCAGCTTTCTGCAGAAACAACTGGCAATCCCTCTCAGTGAAAAAATCAAACAGTAATGACTATTTTCAGTTGCCTTTAACTAAATGGAGCTGCSTTCAAGTGCTTCATTTCAGTTCTGCAGTAGATAACATTGGTTTCCCTGCAGTAAGCTGGCTGCTTAATGGTCGGTGTGGTTTGGAGGCCTGGTCCCTTCCATAATCTGGGTTCCTCAGAGAACCACAAGATATTTAATACCGCTCAAAAATCACCAAGAGAGGTTTTGCAATGACATCAGATAGCTCTGAGGATTCTTATATGAGTCCCACCAGGCTCCATAGATTTGTAGGGGTCCAGCTGAAGCAGCAGATCCCACGCAATTTCAGGGTCTACTGGGAGTCAAACATTCTCATAGCCMTGGTCCTCCAGCTCAGGGCACTGAGACCCCCTTGGTCCATCATCTGTGTTGAAGACAGAGGCARAGAATGCATTAAACCCCTCTGCTTTATCCATGTCCTTTTTGTGAGGTGCCCATCCTCATCCTGTAACAGGTGATGTTATTTCTATGCTGCCTTTTGCCATTAATATATTCAAAATAACTTTTTATTTTCTCACATATTTCYGGGCAGCTTCAACTCCAGCTGATCTTTGACTGTATGAATTTTCTCCTACACTGGCAAGCTGTGTTTCTGTATTCTTCCCGTGTCACCTGACCTTGCTTACAGCGAGCACACATCTTCCTTTTCCAAAAGAAGATGCCTGTTCAGCAAAGCTGACCTTCTGCCTTGTTTGCTTGATTTCTGAYATTTTGGARTTGCCTGCTCCTGTGCATTTCCAAAGARTGTAAGAAACCAAAGTAAACATTTTATTTTGTCTAAGAATAAATAATTTAATCTCAGGGTTGTTTTGGTTTTGTTGGGGKTTTTTAAATCATTTTGTGACCAAATCAGAAATTGAAACATTATCCTCTCCTATGGGGTGAAAATTCTGAAATTTGCTCTCTGTGGCAAAAGAGCCACCRTGATGCTGCATTTCATTTCCTCATTTAGGTTTGTGTCATTCAGACTCTGCAAAAAAAAAATCATAGCTCTGCAGCCCTTGTACAGTGTTCTACAAATTTTAGCATATACCACAAGTTTTAATAGCATTATTAAGCCTCTTTTAGCAACACAAAGGCTGTCACAGCTGGGATGATTAAGGTGACCTGTCAGCTGTGTAGTCATCGAATCCCTGTGAGTCACTGCTGAATGTAAAGGACTAGAGGGTTGTTTTTTCAGACGAGTTCTTAGTCAGGAAAAAACCCCTTTATTCTCTCCTTCAGTCCTGCCACAGGCAGAGCAGTAAGTGATGATTCTGAAGTAATCACTTAGCCTGGAGCTAAGCAAACTAGGCAATTATTTAGTGAAGCAAAATGTGGGCTAGTAAAAGAGCTGACCCCACTGCCCATGTCAGAGCCCAGAGAGCCAAGCTGGCTGCTGCCTTTGGGGCCCAGAGGGTGCACGGTCCACATGGATCTGGGACTGAAGAGCAGCAGTGTCCTCAAGGCAGCAGGAAGTTTGTCTCCCCAGGGACAGAAGCTTCAGAAGCTTTGTCCCACTTCTGCCCCCTCTTCCTTGTCTCCCTTTTCTGTGAACAGAGGCCAACACCTGAGCTGCTTACAGCACTGCATCCTACTGGAAGCACTTTTGCCTCCACTGGTAAGAAACCTTGAACAAACCTGAACAAAAGGTGTTGTTTGCTGTTGCAAAGGAGCTGTGAGCAGAAAATCCTTAAAATGGAAGTGCACACATAAGACTYCTCTGCAAAACACCCTCAGTAGTGTTGGAGCAGTCAACCTCCTTTTGCTGACTTAAAGTGAGATGGTACACAGGCTTTCTTGTTGCAAAGACCTTACAGCTTTGTGGCTGAGGTTGTCCATGGATTCCTGTTCAGTTACCCTTGCAGTTATTTCCTTTCACTCACCAATTATATGCTTCTACTTAACAACAGGYGATACTAGCTTCAAACTTTCATCCCTAAAACCAAATTTAGCAAAAAGCCATGCAAATGAGACTGAAAAGATAGTTAGTTCAAGCTTTTGAGATAAGTCCTTCTCATATCTGAGAATGAGGAGAGATCTGAAGAAGAAAGTGTTATCCTTCTCCAGCTGCAATTCATGGCAATGGTTTTCCTAAATTAAGTTAGTTCATGAAGTCTTTCATATAGTATTGGATTCTTCAACAAAATAACTGCTTTATATTTCAGACTCCATGSTCCATAAGTTATTGCCTTTTCTTGTGGTCCATGGAAAATACATAGATCTTCTGCTGGTTCCCCTGCCTAGAGGTGCCTTTTGTACCATAGAACAGTGTGTATCAGGTCAGTGGATGAGTGGAATTGAGCTTTAACCTTCTCTCCTCCCTAGCTGCCCCCAGTCCACAGCTAACTGTAGTGGGCAGAACAAAAGCACAACTGCTTTGCAATTCTGCATTTTGGACCACTTCCAGAGGTACAACAAATAAGCCTTTTGCCATGGTTCATTCAAGTGAATTTGCTTATTTTTTCTGTTGCTGACCAATAGATATGATCAACTTTTCAGTGATCAGGACTGCTCAGTGTATTAGTCTTTTAAAAATAGCTCATATCTTTTAGGTAGAGAACATTTTAGACACGGACAGGTAGAAGGACTGCATCTAGTAGTCAGAAAGAAAGTTGAGGATTATTATTCTGATGTGATGTGAATGCATTTGCCTCACCTTATGCTTTGGTTGCTTATCATGAGTGGAGGACTGGTGCCTGGATGTGAGTCATCCAGCAAATATTGTTAATAACATGTTCAGCATTGCCAGATTATGGGTTTAGGCAGAAGCATCCTTGGCATATGTACCCATTGAAATGAGGAAAATGGGCTGCTATAAACCCGAGTACTGAGTTACAGAAACAGCCCTCTGGTGTGCACCTCACTCCAGTACTATTAAATACTTGCCAAACTTCTTTAATTATTCTGTAACATCTTGCAGGGAGTTTAGAATTGTTTCTTTTGCTGCTTGTATGCAGCAGAAGAATTCTGACGTTTATTCACAACTGCTTTTGAAGCGTCATGTCATTATTTCAGAGAGAATGAAATAAWCACTGACACAAAATTATAGCTTCCCTGCCTAGAACAGCATCCCCTTCAAACAGGATGCTGAGAACAATGAAGTCTCCAAGGGTATTTATAACAGAAGGAAATACTGAGTATGCTAGACAGAAATCTATGTTCTTTATGTCTTTTCTKTGCTTTTTCACAGGCTTGCTGCACAAAATGTTTTGGATAATATTTTCTGGTTATTCATGTGTCCAGTTCTAACTGAAAATTAATTCAGCACCTGAATACTTTTCCATTTTCACTGGTAGTCCATTTGCAGCTGTGCCACTGCTGTCAATAGGACAAATAGCATGTTGAAAATAGGGATGCTGAAAGCCTTGAGCCACTCCCCTTGTCACTAACAGGGGGTTGAGGATATTGCAAAARAACACAGACCAGAAGGGATTTAAATATAAAATTTGAAAAGAGARCATGAATTTGACTGGTTAACAATGTGAAAGGCTGTTTTAAACACAGTTATCAAGCTGTGCATTAAGAAAGGCAGAAGTCTTTTACATTAAATCATTAGGGCAGATGATATGAAGGAGCAGAAAATGCAGAGATAATGAAAAAAGAGTAGGCATTATAACAGCAAACTCCTGTCCTTTGACCTCATCATGTCCTGTCARTGCTCTTTGACTCAGGAAATTTTCCAGCTTTCAGGGTTTCAGTTTGCATTTAAGAGGTGAACATCTGGACTGTTCCAAAATCAGCTGAACTGCAGAAGAGTTGGCCAGACACATTTGATCATAGAAACCATAGTGATCTGTGGTAAACAGCCTTAAGGGGTTGCAGACACTTTTCCCCATCTCATGGTTTGTTTACCTAAGAGTTGAGTTTCACAGCTTCAGCACCAGTTCTTGCAGGCTGTGAATTCCTTTATACCTGCCATCAAGGTCATTGGAGAAATCTGGTGCAAGTCTCATTTGCAGCCATCTCAYTTGGCCTGTTCGAATGCAGATAAGAATCACCTTCAATTAATAAATCTTGTGTGAAAATCTCATTTACATTATCAATTAAAAGTGTTCAGAAGTTTTTATAGCCCTGAGTATGCAAGTTTGTGATAATCGAGGATCCTGCAATTTCTATCAGTTTCTCTCCCTCCCAGATGTATAGAAGTTAGCAGTGGAGAAAGTGATTTTAAGATAGTACTGTGTCATCATTTTATTAAAAGGTCAATTAAAAATTCTATTAAAAAGATAAGTGAAAAAATACTAAGTGCAATCAGCCATTCAATATTCATCCCTCAGCAAGATTCAAAGAGGACATTCATGCTTTTAAGTTTTTTTAATAATCTGTATCTTTTCCTCCTTGGAAGAAAAGCAATATGCTAACTTTCAGTAATGAGCTGTAGGTCAAATGTGGTTTTTTTTAACTATTAAAGCCTTGCTTATGAGAGAAAATATCTCTTCAAAGTTGATCAAGATGAAATCTGCTTTAAGCAAACAGGTTTGAATTGAATAGAATACTTCCCTGCATTTATGTATTTATATAAAGATGGCATGGGAGTATGGCAGTACATCTATATYTTTTCAYATTATTGATTTTGCCAAAGCTAGTRGTAGTGAAATGGTCTGGCATGGCCAGAAAGTCTTAGGAATTATGTATGCTCATGGGCTATGTCTGGTTTTATCCTCCTTCTGCAAGGCTCTCCCATAGAACACTATTGCACAGTGAGGATTGCAAACAGGAGAAAGTTACTGGGTTTTTTCTTCTTTAGCATGGAAGGCCAAGATCTCTGAGCCTTGCTGTCCAGCATGACAGACACTGAAGARGAGTACAGGCAGAAATGTGGAGGAAGAAACCCCAAACCAAAAATTTCTGTTGTTTAGATGGATTTCTGCCAGAACTGGGGCCAAATGTGTAAGGCCTGAGGAGCAGCGACTGCAGCATGATGCACAAAGGCTGAAAATGAGAGAGAGTTTGCAGTGAGTAGGAAGGTGCCAGTGGGAATGGGCTCAGGAATGGAGGCTGAACCTGCAGCCAGCTTCAGAAGGGCTGCAGCCKTCTGACTTAAGGCAGCAGAGCAAGGCCAGCAAGAGCCAGGCACTTGCATTTTCTGCTGTAGCCCAAGCAGGGGCTTCATATGCCAGTCAGGCTAATATTTGAGTTGCACTATTTACCAATACAACAAAAAAAACCATTACTAACCTCACTAACCTTCTATACTCTTATCTTTCCAGAAATCTTGACACAGAAGAGCTCTGTGGTAAGTTCTTTTTTGGGAAAGARCATAATCTATGCCTGCAGCAGCCCTGTGCAAATAAACATGCCATGTGATTATTTTTTTCTGTTTAATCTTTGTAGCTCAAACAGAAAATAATTTCCACTCAGAGAACTCCTGGGAAAATGCAGATGGCTTATAATCTTTTCAGGCTCTGTCATCCCCTATGTGCAGAATTTGCTTTGAAAATATTTTTCCTAATCAGTATTTCACACTCTCTGAGACTCAAGATCTGTTCTGATGTAAAGATAGATAGAGAGATAGATAGATAGATAGATGATACACAGATGACTTGCATTTTATTTCCCCTTAGTGTGAGATATTTTTTCTAGTTAGTTCCTCACTTTAACACTTGTCATATACCCCCACTAAAAGAAAATTCACTCATATCCCCCCACTAAAAGAAAATTCATAACTTTCCTCCTACTTGAGTCAGGGAGAATAGCAAGTTTGACAAGTTCTATCGTCCTTTGTCACTATAAAACTCCTGCAAAGCCTAGATTTTGGCCCAATTACCCATTTCTGTACCTCATTCTGAGCTGTGAGTCATTTCTCCAACACCCTGTTTGCTCTCCAGCTTATCTAACAGCACCTGATTTAGGAGTGCTTCTTGCAGCAGAAAACAATTTACAAATATTTTTGCAGATTCTCCCACAAAATGTCAGAAAAAACAATCCTACTTGTCAACACCAGACAATTTCTGAGGGAAACATGGCAGCCTGATAAGTTTTCCAATGGTCAGCAGTGTTGAAGAGCTTTRAGAGATGAACATATTCAAGTTGAATACCAGCTTGTTTACTCACCCACAGGGTGACATGGCCAAGAACCCCCTAAAAACCACTTCACCCTGTGGCTTATAAATGTGTGACAGGAGGCTCTTCTGAAGTGAACTGGCCTGTGACAATTTCTGCTGGTTGAGCATCTGGCYAAAATTGTATAAACCTGGCTGAGGAAGAGAGGTGGTTTTGTTCCACATGGGATTTACTGCAGCTGATGTCACACAGGCTTGCTGGCCTGGGGGGTGTCAGTCCAGCACTGACTCTGTTTATTTTCTGTTTTGATTAAATACAGGCTGCTTAAAATGCCTTTTAAATCCTTCAAATGTTGCCACTAGGGTGTTTCTCATTTGTAAATCTGGTACTGAGTTTACTCAATCCATATTTAAGCTTGTGATTATTCAGCTCTTTCTGAGCTAYATGAGTTCATCTCAGAAATGAAGCTAAAAAACATCCAGGGTACTAATTAATAATACATTTAATTCTAAATAATTTCATTCAAACTCTGAGCAATATGAGGTCATATCAYAGTGTTCCTGGTAACTTATGTTTTCATGATTCCCCTGAGAAGCTCATGCTGACCTCTTAAAAGCCCTGAAGGGTTGCTATTTATTATTTCAAAAAGCTCCTATCTAATCTTGTTCTTCCTGTCTGCCACTTRGATGTTGACTTTTGTGCTCTTCCAGGTGATCTGATGTCTGAATGCCTTGTCTAACACAGTCTCTAAGCTTTAACATAATTTTATTTATTTATTTTTCACACTACTTCTTTCCTGTGCTTCCCTCTATTGTATTTCACCACATCAACCAAATGGGAACTTGGGTCATCATTTCTCAGGTTTGCTTCCTCCTCTTGCTGTAATCCCTCTGATTTTACATCAGCTCTTTCTGTTAAGAAGTCCTTTGCTTTGAGAAGCTACACAGGGACATCCTGCAACTTGTTATTTCCATGATTTTCATTAAAATTAATTTTGCATGCATCGTATTTGTTTGAAAATGTCACAGCATCTGGGACTAGAAGCTTATCTGGCCAACTCATGGTCTCTTCATTTCTCACAGAGAAACAGCTGCACTCAACCAACCCTGCCCCACAACAGCCCCYACTTGATATTATCTCCTCTAAGGGCTCTACCAGAATTACTCGTTTTCATATCAATATAATCAAATTCACCACATACATATGAAAACTTCATTTGCTGCTAGTAATTGAAGACTATTAGACTGAAATTWCAATTTACAAAGAAGATGTAGATATTTTGAAAATAAGTTTGTTTCATCTGTCAAAATTATATTTATCTTTTTTGTGAATTTGACAGCTCATTTATTGAAAGAAAAAGTTTTGAAATACTGTTTTTGGTATTTTAAGTATGCCAGGAATGATTTTACAGAGAGAGAGAATACAGAATTTAAAAAGAAAATGATCCTTTTCATTRTAACTCCTTTTCATTTTGCATTTAGATATTCAGTAATGCTGTAACTTAATTCAGACTTGATAAAGCTGAAATTTAATGAGACACTGATTTTTGAGGACATTTATAGGTGATGTGGGGTTTTTTCTTCTTTTAGATTATTTTTCAAAGCACTTAGGAGAGAATGAAAAYGTTCTATCTGTCTTGGAAGACTTAAGCATAACCATACTGAAGGCAATGGACAAAACRAAGAAAGTAAGTAAAGATTGTGAAATTTTCCTTACATTGTATATTTTGTTTGGAATATTTCTTGTMGTTTTCTTAACAGAGTTTACTAATTCATATTTAAGTTCTTCCAAATATGCATGCTTGTAGCAAAATCCAGTCAGAAAAGGCTTGTCAAAACAGTTGCATACGAAATCTTTAAAGTCCCGTCTGCAAACTATTGCAGTTTGGATGTAGCCAAGGTCTTTGTGAGTGGTCTGAAGAACGTTCTTTGCATTGTTGTGTGAAKAGGGTCCTATGTCCCCTGCCAAATGTGGGTAAGTATCAACACCAACATTTGGAAATAGACCAAATTTGAAAAAATAACCTGGGGGTGGGTTGAGGGAAACCTCCTGGCCAAGAACAAGATTTCATTTCCATTTGAGGCCCTTTAAACAAAAGCAGTGGTCACAGAGCCTGCCAAGAGGTGTTAGGGCTGTTGCCTACCAGCACAGCAAGGGGGCCTTTACCCTGGAGGGAGGAGATGTTTCTCAGGGGAAGAAGGTTGGTTTATCCACCTGCACATCTCAGCAGGGATATGGCAGGGCTGCAGGACGTGCCAGGCAGCCAATCCAGCTGGCACTCAGTTCATTGTGGCTGTACCTGCTCCTGTGTTCAAACCACATCCCAGCTGTGTGGCTGGCCAAAGGTGCGTCAGTACATCGGGTGATTTGCTCCTCTTCCCTGGCCGAACAGTTAAATGTCCTGTGCAAGGTGGAACAGCTTCAAAAGGTGAGGGAAGTGAATCCAGATCCTCCAAACCCAGCCACAGATCCACACCAGGCTAGTCATCAAAACCAGAAATTTCAGCCAAAGTTATTCAGTGAGATCCCCTGGGGTCAAAAACCCTGGTTTTTTGGGTTTTTTTCAGTCAATCAGTAGAGAGATCAATGTGGAGAAAGCTGTGCTTCTTTAGTGAAGCTGTTATCTTTGGTATTCGGGTGTTTGCAGGAGTAAAGTACTCATACATTTTACATAACCTGCCAAAATGAAAACCCAAAAGTGTACCTTATTTATTTAGAGCTTGAGCCAGGAAGCTGAATGTCTGTTCATTCATGCTGTGCATCTTCCACTYGTAATGAACAGGCACTGAATCACTGTCTTGTTGAGCTGGATATTAAAAAGCAACAGATTGGTTCATTTTAGCTATGCATAATTTTTAAAAAATAGCCATGTGTATCAAATACTGCTGAAGTAAATAAAGTAAATAAAGACTGCATTTAATAATTACTTCAGAAAGTTAATTAGGAGGAGGAGAAGTTCCAGCAAAATAATGAGAGTATAAAAGATATGTACTGGGCTGACTAGAAATATGGATTAGAAAATCTTGAATATTAGTAAGTGTTGCATATGTCTACTTGAAGAATCCATCTAAAATATAACCAAACCACAATTTCTTTGACTTTTATTTTCTTAACTGAGGATTCAAGTGTAATGGGTTTTCTGTCTTTCAGGAATACTTCAGCTGACTATTTGTTAGAGGTGGCAGAAACAGAGCAATGCTAAAACTGGAAAAGCACTTTTAATTTCATTTAGTAGAAACTCTGTGTGAACACAGTCAAACAAAAAAGGTGTTCTCAAATATTCTAAAATAGAGCTTTCTGCCAAGGATATGCTCAGACACAACATCTTTGTATGGAAATTAAATTTTCAGTTCAAAATTTGGATTGTTTTCAACAGGAACTCAGTTCTCAGGAAACAGATAGGTTATGTGACCTCATTACCYGATAAACCAGTGGAGTGCAAATATTAAAATTTCTGTCTTAAATAGTTCAAGTTTTTCTTAAGTTCATGGTCTAAAATCTGGACTTCAGCCATCTAAAATCAGAGCTGGATTTGCAGCAAAAGTTAGTTAGCACATTGAGATAGCATAATAAATGATGTTCATCACCAGTGACACACAAGATCTGAGGCAGCTCATAGCTCGARCTGACTCCCTGCTCAAGCAAGCAGGTGCTCAGAAATGGTTGGTGTGGTTTTAAATGGCCATGGACATGCATCCCAGGCAAGACTTGGGTTTTCTCTCCTAGTGCAGCATTAAACTTTGTCACCAGTCTGCCACTGCAGCYACTGAGTCCCTTGAACAGTCTCTGAGTACTAGCAGCATTTATTACTATTACTCTCTTCTAAGTGATGTGCTAGTTTGAAAATTCATATATAGAAAAGAATTCTGGAATTGAAGACCTGCACTGTGGGACCCAGCTGCACACAGTGGCTGAGTCCGTTTCCAATGATCCAGACCAGCATGATTTCTGTGTACTTTATTGCCCTCTGTAGTTTGAAAGGGCTGTCAGCACAGCTTTTTTGAACTGAGTTTTCTCCGGCCTTCCAGTCCTCTGCTATCTGAAAGTGAAACCATCATCATCTGTGGCAGAAAACATTCCAGTGTGTTAGCAGGTTCAAGAAGCTTTGACTTTCTTTCTCTGCTCTGGGGCCAGATCCCTCTTGCCAAACCAAACTAAACTGCACCTGGGAAGCTCTCAGGAGTGTAGGAACTGTTCGTGCTCCATTGTTTGTTGGGAGGTGCGAARCTAAAAATGCAGAGAGTTTGATTTCTCCAGGAACATCTTTCAGATGATTGAGTTGCATTTGGAAGCAATATACTTCAATACAAACCCCATCTATCCAGAAGATGACTTCCTGTTTCAGTAGTGTTTCTTTGTGCTATGTCCTTACAGCAGGAAGGGAAGTGATGACCTCTGAGTGCACACTACTCCTGTAAATACTGGGGTACAGCTCTTCTTTTGGAGACAAAAGCACAGCAGGCTTGCATGGGAAGGAATGGCAGACAACACAGGAAAAGAGGGATGGAACATTGCAAATTTTCCTTTTTTCAGACTGCAAAAGTCTGATTCTTTACTTCTTCCCTCCTTTGCAGCTCTTTTATGAAAGACACCTAACGATCTATCTGTGATAGCAAGGGACCAGACTAGGTGAACTAGCAAAATGCATTTGAGCAGTAGTGATCAAAAGTGATTTATTTAAGACTGGTTTTAATGCAGTATTTACATACACAAAACATAAACATTAATTTTAGGATGAAAACAAGACAATTCTTCAGTGGAGCTACAAAGTTCTCAAATAGCCTTCCAAGTCTTTTTGGGGGAAAAAAAGCCCTAACTGCTTTTTACATGTTGCTTGTAAAAACATAGAAAGGGGGGGTGGTGTGGTATGCAACAGCAAGGATTCAATGACAAACCCAAACCTAACAGCATGTCTAATTATCTGCTTCTATGAAATCATTAATTTTTCTGCTTTGCTCAAAAAAACCCAAGCTAAGCAAAGTCAGTGCAGCCTTATCATTACTTGAAAATTTCTTGATTAGTCTAAAAATAGGAGCCAGTAAAGTAAAAGAGAAGATTGTAGGAGCTGAGAGAGTAACACAGGGCTTGAAATTTAGTTACTGATAGTGCATTTATGGCAATTATGTAAATCACTGCAATCTTGAGGGTTGATWCCCATTATAAACCAGAATGCCTAGATTTTTTTTTTACTTGCATATTTGACAAATAGTAACAGTGGCATTTATGTAAATTTTATCTCAAAACAAATTATCTGGGAAGAAAGTSAGATAAGCCTTTGTTGACAGTGGTGTTCCACAACTAACATTGTATTTGAGCAAAAATGAAGTCTTAAATTGCCTTTTTGTTTTCACAAAAACTGTGTTAAATTGGCTGGCACCCATTTTTCCACGASGTTAGAATTTATTAACATTTTTCACAGAATATAGTCTTGTTCTCTTTGAAATTACACTTTTTACAAATGCATCTTTCACAGAATTAATGCACTGAAAAGCTGCTGCACAAGAAAAACAGGTATTGCTCTGTTTATCCTTTGTATTAATTTTCATGCACTGAAAACAGTTCATTTGTTCCTTTAGATTTATTGATTTTTTTATGTCAATCAAAAATCATGGCATTATTAAGGTTTAGAATCATTCAAGTTGGAAAAAAATCCTTAAATTCATCAAGTCCAACCATTAACCTCCTGACACTGCCAAATCTGCCACTCAGCCATGTCCCCAAGTGCCACATCTACACATCTTTTAAATACCTCCRAGGATGATGACTCCACCMCTTCCCTGAGAAGCCTGTTCCAGCCAGTAACTGAACTGACTGTCTCTCAACTGAAGAGAGAAATGCTGGTGATAATGCTAAATATATCACCAGGTCCACCCTCCTACAAGGCAGAGAGGACCCTACAGATAAATGCTGTTTTTATCTGGGAACTTTACTAAATTCTGTTTTGGACTTTTTATTTTGCTTGTTTTTAASATTGTGACTGTTAGTGCAAGTCAAATTAAACTCAGATAAATGCAAAATGCAATTCTGAGGAGTCATGCAAGGATATTCCAGACATTCATGCCTTTCCTCTTCTAGCTCCTTATCAGAGTAATGAAAACTCTTGGGAACTTCTTTGATCATTTTTTGTGGAAGTTTTATACCTACTGGGTCAGAAAGATACAATACTCAAATTTTTGCCAGCAGTAGAGAAGATGTGTTTAGTCAAAAATAAAGATAAAACAAAACAAAAACCCCCTTAATTTAATATTCATACCTCTAAATAGAAATTATTTCACAGCAGCAAAATAAACATTTAACTAGCCATTCTCCTCTTGATACCTATCAAAACCACCAGAGGCTTTGATGTTTTATGTGTAGCAGTGCAACCTGGAGCAAGGGTGTTACACATTTCCCTGCTACCTGCTAATATCAAACACAGCCAAAACAGTTTCTCATCTCTAAGCTACCTGATGCACCTAATAGCACTTAAATAGGAGTTACTTTTCATCCATGCATGGATTTTGTACACCCTGTTATTGCAACAACAGTGCATTACTCCTTCAGCAATCCCAGCAGAGGAGAGTGATAGAGTGTTCTGAGAGGTGCTATTACAAATGTGTGACAATCTTCTTTCTAATCAGCCATGGCTGCCTATTTTATTTCATTGTTGCTATGTCAGCACTGCAGATGGTTAGTAGAAATTRTCACTGTTCCAAAGAACTTAAAACACATAATTTATGCTAAATATAATTCTTGGATAAACTTGTAAAACTTGTGCCATATTCAAAGCTGAATCTAATAATTGGGCACACCCTGCCTTTGATCACTTTTACAGTGAGGATGCTGTAAAAGTTACATTTGTGTGATATCAATACATTGAGCATCTCTCAATATGGCTTCTAGTGAAATTATTATTTTATTCTGATGCTGTTTTGATTTCTTCCTACAGTCTGAAGAATTAGATCTTAGTGATTTCATTTTAGTGAAGTTATTTTGACTAATTTTATATCCTCAATTTAAAGTTGTAACCCAGGGCATTGTCCCTCTAATTTGGGATCTAAAYATAGCAGGGTAGGAGACATTCCATGATAAAGGGAAATCTATATAGATTATTTCTTACTGAGTTCTACTCAGTGATAACTGCTTTTCAGTTGACTTGAGGGTATTTTCTATAAAGATGAGCATAAACATTTTTGGAAATTATGTTTAATATGACATATAGATAGGAAACAGAAAATTGCTAAGTAATATATCAATAAGAAATGTCCCACTCCTTCTCCCTCTCAAGGAGCTGCTCTTCTGATAAATGGAGCAGCAGGGAAGAAAGGCGAGGCTGGCACCAAAGACTGAGAGGATCAAGAGTTGCTGAACCTTGGTAACCCTGAGATGAGGACTGCACTAGGAGATTCCTAAACCCTCCCTCCTCTGCCTTTGTAAAAGGAGAACTTCTTCTGCACTTTTCAAGATAGCCTTTAGACACTTTTAAAGACCACTGTCACCTTTTCCACAGTGAAATCACTAATTATGTGCATTTTCAGTTTCATTAAACAAATCTTTGCTGCTTGCAAAGGTCACAGTTGCCTCTTGATGAGGAAAATGTGGAAAATTACCCTCATTCATTCACACTCAGTAAAACTAACAAGCAGAACAGTATGTTAACACAGACTTATTTCATCTGGACTGCCCAGACTGTGGTGCAGTGTAATGTGTATGCTAATGAACAGTAACTAACAGCTAATGAAATTCAAGAAATGGGACATTTTCCTGATTTATGTTTAGACACCATCCATGGTGTACCATTACTGATTGGTGGCACGATGCACTGGCAGCACAAATGCTGGGCATGCCAGTTGAGCTGATTTTACCTTAAGATAAACTTAATAAATTGATACAAAAATGTAGTACCAGTGTACCTCTAGTAAAACACAAGATAAGGTACTTTTCAAAGGAAATAGAGAGGTTAAATGATACCAAAGCATGGCTACTAATTCCTCAGTGCTGAGAGCTGGGCTTGAGGTTTAAATTGAATTGTAATGGACAATCTTTTTCCCTCTATGACTTAAATTACAATTATTCAGATCATTTATATATCCTGAATACCTTCTTCTGTGATCTTTGAAAAACTTTAGAAAGACAGGTAGTAGCTATTTTTTACTGGGCAGGAGTTGAAGCTGCCCAACATTGCTGTGAGCTCAGAATACTCAGAATTTCTTGAATCATGAATTCTTCAAAGAAAGCAGTAAAGAATTTGTAATTATTTGCTCAACTACGTGCATTAGGAGAGTTAAGTAATTCCACATAGAATAGTTGTAAGTGCTAATATTTGGGTAAGGAGAGGGTCTTTGATAATTCTAGGCTGCCAAAGATGATGTTAGCATCCTGCCTACCTTTCCCATCTTCAAAAATAGCTCTGTAAATCTGATAAGGTAACTCTAAGACATATCTAAAGATCACAAGGACCTTTTTCATAGGGAAGCCTTAAATATAGAAGTTATGGGACAGGAATATAAAGAAAAAAGTACTAAATCCTATAGTAGAAACAGGCAATCCCCCAGCCAGGGAATAATGTGCTCYGACTCCATGAATCAGAATGCTGAACAATTGCTTTATTAAGTTATACTTTATTACAGTAATACTATACTAAATTACATACTAAAGAGATACTATACTAAAAAGATATTAAAGAAAAACCCGTGACTGTCTGAAGACAGTCAGGACACAGTTTTGACCCAATTGGCCAAGGAATCAAAACAACCTTCACTGGTGTCMAATAACCAAATCACTTTGGGTAAACAATCTCCATAACACATTCCACATGTGCAAAACAACATGAGCAGTGAATAGAGATAAGCACTGTTTTCTCTTCTTCTCTGAGCTGCTTCTTCTGAGCTGCCTTCCCTAGGAAAAACCCTTGGGAAACTTGTGCTTGCTGTTCTCTGTGAAGAGAGCTGCAGCCACAAAATCCCAGTGCAATGCACAAAGTTGGAGTAGTTCTAATGAAAAAAAATCTTACTAACTTTAAGATGCAGGAAAGTTTTCTAGGTAATWTTTTTGTCAAAGAGTCAGAAAGCAGAAGCCTCAGACAGCAGCAAGTATTACATAACCAATGTTTATATGATCCCCATATCTGTGAGAGCCCACCTGAACAKTTTTCAAAATGAAACAATACTGATGTTACATTTAGGTTAAAATTCAGCATGCCTRTGTCAGACTTACCATGAGTATCATCAGGAAACAATACGGAGATATTTGCAACATTTACTTTCTGAATGCCCAGAATTTTAAAGCACAATTCAGAAACTTACAAGAAATAGTCAGTTCTGGGATGATATCTTCACTTACTTCCAAGAGCAATGGCAAAAGCTGAAAAACAAATGAAAGTACACCTTGGATTTCCACTGAAAGGTTTCAATTATCTGTCCATGCTGCACAGATTCACACATGTTGTTCTAACATGCCAGAAAATCAAAATTTGTGGAAATTAAATGATCTGTCAGGTTCACTGAAGTTTTAAATCAATTACAATGGAGACAGTTTAGAAGAAGAATAACACCTTTCCTATTGCGCAAAAAGATTAATCGTAGAAAGGTTGCCATAAACRTTATTATTATAGACTGGTCTGAGTCCTTCAGGTAGACAGACAATCTCTCATGAGCATCTAYTTTAAAATTGCATCAATGAAAAATTATTTGTTGGAAAGTGACTCACAGCTGATTAGTCTGAAGACAGAATAAGTAAATGTAGAAGACCGTGAAGCTTCTGGCTACATAAGTATCTTCTGATAATTCATGGGTGGTTTAACACTTGAGATTTCTGTAGCTGAAGTCTTCCAACAAGAACTAACTTAATAAAAGATATTGTGAAAAGATTGCTCTCATTTGAGAGCAAAATGCTTTTAAAGCTATTATCTGACAATCTTTCATTTTACATTCAAATTTCTAAACATCTTCTGTTTGTGTTCTGATTGCAAACATATACATGGAAAAATTCTAAGAGAAGTCTAAAAATCAGAAAGGCATTTCAGCTATAATTCACACTGGAAGGAACATGGAATACCTTAAGAATACCAAAATACTCAAATGGGTTCTCAGATAGTGTAGGAGGCCACGCCATTGAAGTGACAGGTCTTCTTTAAAGCTTGGAGGTGGGGGACCAGCATCTCTCTTCAGATGTGGTGACTGAAGAAATTTCTCATTGAAGGCCCCTCATATTTTATGAAACAGTTTTAGATGGAATTGTGCCCAAAGGTTTTCAAGATCAGCTGAGTGAGGAGCCAACAAATTTATTCAGAGCATAAGAGATGTAAATCTATTTCTATCTCTGTTCCTGATGTGACCTCAACACAGTAAGTAGAGGCTCTAGGGGTCTGTTCTATCCTCTCTGTTACATTTATTAATGAGAAAAAAAATAAAGAGGGTGTTCATATTATTGTAAAGGTGGCCCCCTCACAAAGCATTACCTACATATTACTGCAGAACTGCCAAATCACAGAATCACATAATGGGCATGGTTGGAAGGGAACACAGTGGGTTTTTGCAGATTTGGGCTTGCCAGATACATCAAATTTGACCCCAACCATAGACATATGATTTATTGGGCCAGGGAGACAACAGGCATAAAAATTGATTTCTGAAATTATCTGAAAAAACCCCATAAATATTTTTGATACATACAATAAATTGGAAATGTCTTTTTTCAAAGAACCACTACAAATTGCTAAGCATAGGTGCAAACTTTGATAATAACCAAACTCTAGTTTAAATTACATTTAGATACATTTATTGAAACTGTGAAATATACAGATRCACGGTTTCAAAAATAATTAAACAAAGGAACAAAAATCAGTCAAAGAGTGTTAAATTCAGAAGGCAACCTCTCTCACACAGCCCTTCAGCCAACTGCTGGGATTTTTCGGGGGAGTATCTTAAGCATGTACTCTGCTCAAAGACTATTCCCATAATCAATGTCTGAGACAGGCCAGCGGTCTTGAGAAACATCTTTTCACAAGAGTGGATCTGAATTAAAACTTTAAATTCAGTTCTGCAGCTGTCAGTCTTACTTTGGCTTTTCCACACTTAGAAGTAATGTGGTGCTGCCATCAACTGGAGTTAAGGATTTAAAGAAATGGGTTTTTTGAGTAAAAACTGTGTTGTGTCACTGTGTACTTGAGCCTCTCCGTTTGAGTGGGAGTTGTGCCTACACCTGGAAATTCAGAGGGCTTTTTGTCCATCAGCAAAGGTTGTTTGTGTGGTTTATATTTATAAACATGGAAAGATCCAACCTGCTTCCTTCCTGAATGAAGTCTGAACCTTCCCTCATGTATTTCTAACKTATTAAGCAAAGCCTGACTTTTTGGTTTTTTTTCATTTAATCCTTAGGACTATCAGGAGGCTTCCAGTTTGGAGCAGTTTGTGACTCGCTTTCTTTTGAAGGAGACCCTGAACCAGCTGCAGTCCCTGCAGAGCTCCCTGGAGTGTGCCATGGAAAGCACGGAGGAGCAGAGCTGGCAGGAGAGGTGAGCAAAGCCATCTTCAGCTGCAGGGAAGGGGTCAGGAGTGAGGTCCCAGTGAACCTCCACAACTGCTTTACATTTCACCTGGAAATCTGATATAGGGAATAACAGGATAAACAGAGATACACTTTTTATTCCCTATAGGAACACACTAATAGGAGTTTTCCTGAAATTGAATGCATCTGTGTAGTGACCTGATCATAGAATCATAGAATGGTTTGTGTTGGAAGGGACTACAAAGATCGTCAAATTTCAACTCCCCTTCCACAGGCTGGGAACCTTCCTGTGGGRCTGCCTGTAGGACAATAATTTTGGTACCTGCTAGGTTCTGCTGACTTATTTTTAAATCCTTGGACAGTTTAATATCAAATGTAGAAATCAAACCACTGCAATATAAAGAGCTCTGAAATTACTAAGATGACTGATTGTTTTGTTTATTTTTTCCAGCTTTATAATCTATCTTTTTTGATGCACAATGCAAAAATGTTAAAGGAAGAAAATAGCCAGGCTTTTGCTTGTCACAGCTTTTTCCTAGAATATATGGCCATATTCTTGGTTAACTTCTAGCTCTATAAACTCTCAATCACCTGGGTAGCCTTCATCCCTCCAAGGGTTTTAGCTTGATCTCYGTAATGAGGGTTTGTAGAATCAAGGGTCAAAATATTTTTGAAAAGTTACGTGGTTATATGGAAATTTTTCCTTACTATGCTATGTTAYGTGGTTATATGCTATTTTTCCTTACTATGCTAATTTTTCCTTACTTTTACTATGTTAAAGACAATAGGGAAAGCAAAATACAAACTGTTGTATTTTATGGACAAAGAAGATCTTAAGACCTTTCTGTTGAAAATACAAATTTTTTTTCTGTTGGAAATGTAATTTTCTTGTTTGTTTTGCTGTTGGGTTTGAGACCCCCTGTAGTACAGGAGTAATACCTGGTTTTGTGCCAGCATCTTGACTTTGGAATCAATCAGGTTTTGAAAGTCTGAGGGTGCACCAAGCATGCACAGTGTCTSTGTACCTCTATTCCATGCCAGTTCCTCTGCAGTGATGCTACAAAACTCCTGTGAATGAAGAAACTGTGAATGATTACTTAGGTCAGGCCAGAACCACAGCATGCACAGATACTGACCTTGAGATTTGTCTMCCTCAAAGATTTAGGTTTATGCTAACTTAACCCTCTTCTTTTTTTTTCTTTTAACTTCTTTAATGACCTAATCAAAACTAATGAGTTATAGTGAAAATCCAGAAAATAATTCAGTGCTCTCAACAGGTATTTCTTTTTATTTAATTCAAAAGGGAACATAGAAGAGCATTTTTTGAGAACAGAGAGAGAACTCTCTCACATATTTTTTCTTAAGAAGTCTTCTGTGTTTCAGTGCAGAAAAGATCCAACAAAACCAGAGGTGCTCTCAGTTCAGTGGCCAGGAAAATGCTCAGCTCAAAGGCTTCAGAGGAACAACAGCCTGTCATCAAAGAACCCTTATTCTAGCACAGGTATGGTATTTCACATTTTAAACATATAGACACATACACAGAAAAATATACACATATCTTCCTCTCAAAAATTTACTTTAGAYATGTGACTAAGATACTTCACTGACAGAAGACAATTTCAAACTGAAAACTGAGGAAAATTAATGCATGTCCAYAGATCTGAAATTATAGAAGATAAAAACTTAATTGTGGACCAAACTGTGTGTTTTGGATTGATTCAACATTTTTAAGGTAATCTGTATTACTTGCAGATGTGAATGAAAAGATGAAGGCGTGACTTATATGCAGCCAAGTTCTCTGCCATGACTCACATCTCAGCTGAGGGGAATAAATAATAAACAGAAAGGGAAAATACAAAACCCGAAGGAGAAGAATATTTCATTTAAGATAACACAAAAAAAAAAAATGTCTGCAGCCGCATTTCTGCTTTGGAAAATTATGGAGTACTTTGGTAAATGGGATTYTTTGGAAGCAGTGACATTAAGCATGAGGCTGCAAGGAAGACATCTCTGTGCTTAGTTACATGTCCCAGATCAAGGCATGAAGATGACTGAAACAACAAAACATGCAGTGGGTCTRTCTCACTTCTTGACCATGTGCTGACTTAGTCCTTTTAAACCCTCTGCCGAGGACCTTTCTGTCACTCACATTCATGACTCACTCCCTGCCACYCACCAAATGATGCTGTTCTTTGAGAGCAGTGATGCAGGATGATGTTTGGTCTCTTATGAGTTGGTGTTCCTAACAGGGAAGGTCACAGAGCCTTGTAGCTGCACTCCTGGTTCACTAGGACCCCAAACAAATTCAAGTTCTACCAAACCCTCTTGCTGTATTGTGTAATCTTAAAGAGCTAACATTTTCCTCCACAGCTCTACTAACAGCTGACAGCTGTCTACTTTCCTACACAAGGTTTGTGTTTGTCTTGGCACTTGGTCTTCCTGCTTACTGCCAGCTGCCCACAGTAACCCTGTGGTGTGAGTATRCACCCAAGGCTCAGGCCAACACTCCTTCAGCCTATGTACCTGTTCAGGTAAAGGCACACCCTGCCTCCTCYACAGACCACAGCTGTGGTATGTTCTCAGCATTAGGATTTCTTTCTTTGGTCAAAATATATGCAAGTGACACAAGAACTCTCAGCTGGGAAATGAGAAGGTTGATGAATGTGGATAACAAGAGCATTTATTGAAAAATCTTCCATTTCTCATAAATAACCTTCCTCTCTCCTTAAAGCAACCATTTATTTACACATTTACATGATCGGTGATGTCAGAAACTTCTTTAATAATGCAAATATTTGTTTGTTTCCCTGAGCATTGTCATTTTCATTTGGCAGACAACTTTCATGATACTTTAGCAAAGCAAAACTTTCCAGAGACATTAGAGGGGCTCACAGAATCACAGAATATCCTGAATTGGAAGGGACTCATAAGGATCATCAAAGTCCAACTCCTGGCCCTGTATAGTGGCATCCCCAAGAATCACACCATGTGCCCGAGAGCACTGTCCAAATGCTTCTTGAACTCTTGATGCTGTGACCACTTCTCTGGGGAGCCTGTTCAGTGCCCAGCCACCCTCTGGATGAAGAACCTTTTCCTGATATCCAACTTAATTCTCCCCTGACACAGCTGGATGCCATTCCCTGTCACTTGTCACTTGTCACTCTCACCAGAGAGAAGAGATGGATACCTGTCTCTCCTCTTCTCYTCACAAGGAAGTTGCAGACTGTGATGAGGTCTCCCCTCAGTCTCCTCCAAACTGAATGAGCCAAGTGACCTCAGCTGCTCCTTTTATGGCTTCCCCTCAAGACCCTTCACCACCTTCATAGCCCAGATGCTTGTGCCTGTCTAGAACAGTATTGTCTAGCTCCAGCCTTGCTGTATGACATCAGATTGGGTTTTATGGGGCACTGAGCAATCTGATCTAGTGGAAGGTTCCCTGCCTGTGGAAGGGGAGTTGAAATTTGACAAWCTTTGTAGTCCCTTCCAACACAAACCATTCTATGATTCTATGATCAGGTCACTACACAGACAGGAATATACCTGCAGTGGAGATTGAGAACTTTCTTCTGTTACCAGCATTATTTCAAAAGCACTGGCATTAATCTATAATGTAGTTTTCATTCTGTCTTGGATTTCTATTGAATCTTAAAAAGAAAGAAAATTCATTGAGTCAAATCATGTTTTCCTTTAGTTCYACCTAAATGAACATTGAACTAGTTGCAGCACAATCTTTGAAAAGCCAAAAAAATTGCAGGGATTTTTTTTTTAATAAAATACAGGAATACACTATAAATGAGCAACTTAGCAACTTTTTATAAAGGTTTATCTTTTCTCTTTTTCAAAGGTTGGATTGAAGAAGACAGCCAATGGGAGATCCAGATAAACAGACTCCAGAAGCTAATTGATAGACTGGAAAAGAAGGTGTGCAGGCTTTTTCACCTGTTTCTTCTTTCACTGTCAGTAAATTAATCCTTAAACCACAAATGTTTTCAATGCCCCAGTCACAACATKACCTAAGAGAGCTAACACTCATTAAATGCCTACATTTTTCTTCCACCTTCGTCKTTCCTATTCATGACATTGTTTTTCCATGCTTCCCTTTCCCCCTCCCATCACCACAGATTGAACTTTTCATAAAGATATGAAAAATTCTATTCTTCTATGACTGGAGAATGTTAATGTATTCAGTAGTCCTTGTTTGGGGGAGCATGCTACAAGTTTCCTCTTTTAGGATCTGGTATTTTCCTCTTCCTCTCTAAACTTTTTCATGAAAGCTTGATAGAAAGTTTTTTTTCCTCCTTTCCCATCAGAGAATACTCATTTATAAAGATTAAACTGCTTTCCTTGTCAGTACAGTTCAACCAAAGTCTGATGCCAATCTTTTTGGGAGCTGGCTGCAGCAGCCCTCAGAGCCCAGAAACCAGCTGTGGTTCCCACACCAAAGCAGAGCCCTCCAGGAGTCTAACAAATCACCCATCTGATCAACAATGCCAGGGCTTCCCAGTGCTTGTAAAATCCTGAGCCACATCTCTCAGTACAGAAAATAYCTATTCTTCATTATTATTCTGACTTGATTGTTACTCTGGTGTTCAAAAGTTGTCTTAAAATCTGTGTGTGATGATTTCTTTTTTTCTTTTTTTATTTTGAGAAGAAAGAACAACAGAGGAAAAAGTAAGGTTATAAATTCCTGAGTTTTTCCCTGCATTAAATTTCTCTATTGAAGGACAGACAATTTCAGACACACACTAGGGGAGTGGCTGCATTCAGTGGATTTTGGGACCCAGGGTGTTTCTTCTCCTTGTCCACTAGAGGTGAGGTTTTGAATTGTGCTCTCAGATGCAGGAGTAGCTCCAGTCCCAGTGCAGCTGATGCTGTTCCTCCCCACAGGTCAGTGCTCACCAGCAGTGAGGCTGTGCCTGTGCTCCAAAGACATYGGCATGGCTCTCTTCACAGGCAGCACTCACAGGGATATGAAACAGCCTGATCCTGTTCTTTCTTTCTAGCTGATTGGGATATTCCCCTGTGAATATTGTCATCTAGTATTTGTGGCTGGACCCATCCCCCTTACCCAGGCATTGGCTCAGACCTTGGGTCAAGGCAGAAAAACATCTCCTGTTACTCAACCACTAGTCCAGCTTGAGTTCAGTAGCAAGTTACACACACAGAAATAGTTAAGTAAGGGTTTTAACAAAAAGCCCCAATAAATGGTGGTGACTTGGCACAGGCCTCAGCAAGAGAAGCACACTGACCTTTCTCTGCTGTTTCTCCCTCCCAAATGAAAAATTRCCCCTAATTACCTTTCCCCTTTGGTCCCAGTTTGGTATTTCTGTTATCTCAGCCTGATTACTGATTAGCTGCAGGTGACCACCCCCAGCACTGCTGGCCTTGCTCCAAAAGGAGCCCAGTATTCCCTTTGATTAAGGAGCTTGGTGCCAAAGGGAAGCAGTGGTAGGGCATAAACCTCCCATAATTACCTCYTTGTCAATATAAAACTTGATTAATAAAACATAGCAATTACATAAGTCTAATTTTTCCAGTAGACAACCTATATTCATCTTTGTCTAATTTTGCATCTAGTTGAATTTGTATCTCACAGCCATGTCTGGCTGGGAGAGGCATTAAATAGCAGCTGCCTGTTAGACTGAAAGCCCTCTTCTTGACTTTGTCCTGAAAAAGAAAAGAAAGGATTGCACAAACATTCTAAAAGGCAATTTCAGAAGCCACCACTTCTCAGCTGAGGTGAGGTAGGTTTACAAATCTTTTTAAAGATTTTTTAAAGCCTCTGAGCTGCATCCATTTTTATTTCCAGGCTTTATTTACATATAGTGGCAAAGAAAACAATTATTTTATTGCTACATTTAGAGAAACTTCGCAGTACTTTCTGGAGTCATTCCTTTCCTCTCTTTTTCCATGTTTCCTGACCAAAAAAAAAAAGGCAGTGAAAGTGAACTTTCACTTCAGGAATATATATTTTTTCCTTCATTTTTTTTATCCGAAGTGTCTGTGCTGACAGTAAAGCTGGCTGTCTTTCCCTTCCCACGCACATTTCATGACTTCAACTACACAGCAGCTTCTGAACACTTCACTCCTGCCTTGCTCTGCCACCTGCTGCTGGTGGAGGTGCTCTGCTCATTTGAATTCTACCTGCACATCTCTTGTTGGGTTTCAGCGAGTACAGCATCTGCGCTGGCAGAACAGCTGCTACCTGAGGTTAATCAATCCTCACCCACGCTGGKAGTGGAAGATTTTTCTCTTTGTTGCACAAGAGCTGTGTTCAGTGAGACGTGAAGCACCACTAACAGAGCGTGTTTTGCTCCAGCTGCTTATTGCAAATCAATCTGGTTTTTTTCTCAGGCACATGGGTACTTTTTCAGAATATCATAATGGCACTGGGTTAGGAGGTACTACATGTGCCTGGCAAGTAAAGAATGATTTTGTGTGTGTTACAGGTTGGTGTTTGTGTGAATCACTGATTCCTGAAGTGCACATCTAGGTTGGGTACCAGGTGTACTCACAGACATGTCTCTTTGCTGCTGCCCAGCCCGTTGTCACAGCAAGGGCTGGGCACAGGTTCAGAGACCTGCATTGGACCATCATGCACATCTCTTTCAATGCTAGAAAACAGCCCCTTGCAACCACAGAGTCCCTGCAGGGAAGTTTCTTCTGTGTAAAGTTTTGTGATTGCACGACAGTAGCTGATAGTTCATTTCAAATTACCATTTTTGCTCATCTCCACAGTCCATGAGACAATTTGAGAGGATGTCTGTCTTTTCTCAATTAAGTCCAACATACATTTGGGAACAAGCAGATTTGTTAAAATGAAAAATCACCTGCTAAGCACTATAAATAAAACTTTACAAGACAGCCTGGGCTGGAATTAACCACTAAGGCATGCAGTATCATGTAAAACTTGATTTTGAATTAGAACTAATAAAGAAGGGATTTACCTTCTTGAGGTAGAACAGAATCCAGTTATTGGAATAGTTTGTAAAAAATGTAAGAGCAGAATACATCTGTATTATTGACTCTTCTTACAATTTCTATTTTCTTTACAATTGCCTCAAAGGACCTAAAGCTTGAGCCACTTGAAGAGGAAGTTTTGGAAGAAAATGCAAGATCTGTAAGTACTGTTCAAGATAATAATTTTGACATTTATTTTAAGCACCAGGCATTCAGACCACACCTGGTCTCTTTTGTTAAAAAATAATTTAAAAAATCTTTATCCTCACTTTTTCCAGGGATAAGAATCCATTTTAGTTAGYAGAACACACTGTGCAAAAGGCAACAGAAATTTAGAATATGTGGACTTTTATATTAACTTTTTACATTGATTTTAAAGGATAGAGTGAGCCAAAACCTTAACACACATAAGGAGAAAAATTAGTAAGATTTATCAAATTTGGCAGCAATGTTTATGGGGTGGAAGCTTCTCTGCTCCAAATGCTGGATGCATGCTTTAACCATTGTTGTACAGCCTCCCTCCCTCCCAAAACTGCTATAGGAAGTCTTATGAGGTAAAATGGAAGAGTGTCTCGTACTCATTACAATCTACAAAATCAAAATTGTGACCAGAAATAAACTTACTGTTAAACAAGCTTATGTCCCAAGATGGATATACTAGCATTCCTAAATTCATGAATCTAACATTCATTCATTTGAACCTAAGAAAATGCAAATCAAATATACATGAAAAAATCACTTAATCAGAGGAGTTGCATTAGATTTTTTTAAAATTAAATTATGCAGTATTGCTACACAGACTGCTTATAATCCATGATATAACAGTATTCATAATCAAGGCATAAGCAAGTCAAAAACCTCCATGAGAAATTAAGTTGTACTCATTAAGAAGCACATAGTGTTGCTTTATATGTTCCATTAGTAAAGTTGACAAGCTTCAATAGATTAATCAATAAATAAACAATTTGAAAGAGCTAAATGATAATTATTTTAATTCAGGATAGATAGGATCTTCTGTGCTGCTGACTGTTTCCATAGTCCTGTTTATAAAGACCGTTCATTTTCCTGCAGAGTTATGGAGGGAAGACCCCCCTCTCTATTCATCGCTTAATGTGGGCTATCTTAGGCATCTCAGTCAGGTGAGGGGCAGGGCTCTAAAAAGTAAAAACTATGAAAGCACCTTAACAAAAGCAACAATGCATCCAGTGCAAGTTGTGGGGATATTCTCTTATCCCAAACCTCACACCTGCTGGCATACAGATTCATCCAGAGAAACACACTGACTTTATTACTGAACATCTCAAAGACCAACCTTTGCTTTGCCCTCTTCTGAAAAGACTCTCTCCTCCAGAGTTAGGACAACAGGCTGAAGTGGACACTCATGCCCAGACACAAAAGCCATGCTTGAGCATTTCTAYTTCTCCACTCCAGATCACTAAAACAGGGACTGCAAACTTCAAGGGAACTTTTGTGTGTTTTCTTCTATGATTGGGGCTTTATCGTTTCATGATAGACTTTTCTGAGTTTAAAGCACAAGGAATTCAGAGGAATCTGTGGCAGTTATATTGTCATGATTTTTTACCAGCACATAAGGATTGTTCAGCACCAAATGTCTGTGAAAGAAGAAAAAGTGGAGGAATTCCATTTTGCCCTGAAGCAGTACCTGGAATCTGCTTCTGCTCAAGGTGGCTGCTTGCAGTAAGTACAGGGTTATTGTCCTTGGGCTGAAGGAAGAAATGTAGTCTTTTTTCTTTAGTAACTCAGACTATTTATGAGAAGACAACCTATGATACCTTTCTTGGTGGGTTATGTGTATGTGTAAGACAGCTTTTTTAAGACATCTAGAACTAGAAAGAGATGTGAGAATGTGCAGATTTTAGGTACTATCACAAAATGACTGTACATCCCAAAGTCGCTAAACAATCTTTTCAGGCTTGTTAGCTCTGCAGGTCATCAATTAATGACTTCTGGAAGCTTCTAGGCTGACATTCTTTATTGGAAAACTCATTTGACATCCTTCATTTATGCTTACCTGGAAAAAGGAGGAACTTACCAACCTGTTCACCAGTTCTCTGCTTGGAAGCTTTCAGAATCTTCCCTTTAGGCTGTCATTGTAAAATATTGATTCATAATAAAGAATTGGAAAAATTAAAAATCAAAATTTTCAATGAAACTCTGTTTCTGCTTTGCTCCTTTTGGAACTAATAAAACATTATAGCTGCGTTAAGAATAAATTTTAGTGGCTTTCCACTGTACTTAATTTCTGAATTTACCATAGTGGAGAGACCTACTATCATACATACTACAGACCATTATGAAAAAGATATTTTTGTAATGTGAACATGACACAGAATCTTCCCATCTAGTGAAAGGCTTCAAAGATTGCCTATCACATCCCTAATTTATGCATCTTGTTGCTATGAGATTATCACAATTAGGATTTTATCAGTAGTGTTCACATAGACAAGAAAAATTAAGCAGGAAGAGTGATCTTTCTGCAGTGGTTCACTTGTAAAGGTAGACTGATGAGGAAAATAAAATTCTCTTGTTGGCCAAGAGATGCAAAAAAAGCCCAATAAGAAGTCCTCCCAGCCTCCTCCCAGAAATGAACATCCAGCAAAACACTGTAGTGACTGCAGATTTGTTGGGGAAGAGAGGTGACATGACTTCAGAATGCAAGTTAGCAAATGGTGGCAGAAAGTTCCTTTCTTTCCCAAGTTTACAGGCATATGTTAAGTCTGTAATGCCACCTAACGGATGGGTTTTGCTGTAGTAGCTATAGTTGACAGTGACTTGTTTTTTCCAACAGCTTTTGATATTTTGGCCATTTTACCATGCACTTTCACCTACAGCAGGAAAAAATCAATAAATCACAAAACATTGCTGACTACAAGATGAAGCATAAGCTGAGACCAGTTTTCAAGCACATCATTAGTGAGGTCAGCAATCTCATACTTGGGCACAAGGGAAAATCTGTATATATATTTTCTGTGCTATTTATCTAAACACCAATTTGAGTACCCAAGTGAATAAGTACCTACACACTATAAAGCTTTTATGCTCAGGACAATAAGCAGAATGATTCTGTGTAGAGGATCAACAGATATTCTGTGGGTCATTTTTCACTCCTGAGAAACTGTTACTTGAATAACTAAGAACAAGTAACTAGTAGGTAAAATATTATTTTAAAAGTGTATCTGCAGCAGATGTCAGCCTATATGGCTTTTTACTCCATAATATGTACATTATTTTAATTTACTCCATTTGCTTTCAAGGCACTTAAATTCTATGGCACTTGGATGCATCTCTCATACAAAAGGATAACTTCTACTTACTAGATGATCTTCTCTGAACAGCTGTTTGATTAATTTTTGGTTTAGCATTTGTTTAGATAAATTACAGTATTGGAGCAATATGAAAAATAATTTTCATAAAATATTACCTAATAAAAATAAATATACAAGGGTTTTTATTTTTAAAAGCTCAGATAATTTGAAGTATGTGATCACTATGATCACTCATTTGTTAAGTTTATTAATTGGGTTGGTATTGGGTTTGATTTTCTGTGGGGTTTCTTTCAAGAATCACTGCATTTGTTCCTACTGATAAGCAGTTAGGAATAAAATTTATATGTCCAATAATTTTGTTTTGTTTCAATAAATTAGTTCTTTTGTGAAATTCTTAGTGTTTTCATACAGAAGATTCCAAGTAATTTCCACTTCATTGTTTATGAGTTCTGGGAAAACAGCAATGCCTGGAATAGGTAAGTGTCAGGACTGTGGTGGCTTTCTTTTTTTTTTTTTTTTGGTAATACATAAATTTTGAAGGTTAGAAATCAACAGTGCGGAAAGATTGAGTACAGATTACTTTAAATACTGCTAACTGATCTTTTGCTAAAGACATCACAATTAATACTTCAGAACAATACTTTGGTTGCTAAAGACTTGAATATACTGAAACATAAATAAAAATGCCAGAAAGACAACAGTGATTATTCAAAGCAGAAAGAGTCCAAAAGCAAGTACATAAAGATATAGCATCAGGTGGATGTTAGTTCATCAGAGACAGAAAACCAGGAAGAMAGCAATAGCACCAGTTTCATGATAAGGAAGAAGAAACAAAAAGACACAATTATTGAAACAGAAGATGTGCCAGCCTGCAGCACACATCAGTAGTTAGGGGGAACTCTCCCAAAACTTCGCAATCCACATCACAGGAACGCCTCCAACAGACTCCCAGAGTGTCTCTTTTGGGCCCAAAATAGAAATTATTAAACATCCTACCAGCTGAATTCTAGCCTCTGGCAGGCAGATGACTAAGGAGTTGAGACAAAAGGATTGTCCTTACCTACATTTAGTTACAGCACTCAAATACACCAACCCTATGATCCTAAATCTGTAGAGAGAGCCTGTTCTTAGGGAGATGGAGAAGTCTCTTGCAGCTTTGTTGCTTTCCTGTCAAACAAAACCCCAGTTTTACTGGGCTTCCTATCACAAAGACTCAGGAACACTGTTAACACATGTCAACACTGTACTGGGTCACAACCAAGAGATGAGCATCAGACTGACAGCAAGCTGCATAGAAGAGAACCTGGGTTTAATATATCTGCAGGCACTTCAGAGCTTATCTGATCTCCCCTCCTTCTATCACTGTAAGTTTTTAAGCACAGAATCTCTGTACAGCATTAATTGTGAAATTTCTTACACTCATTAAAAAAATCATGCCCCTTTAAAAAACATGTTACATTTTTATTTTTTACAATTATTTAGCCACCTTCAAATGAATTACAGCAAGACATTCCAGAGAAGAAATGTGGATTTCTTGGAAACTCCAGAGCTCATCACAACAATGTTAGTCTCTGGTAAATATCAACTTTTCACTTCTTTATTTTTTTCTTGTTATATGTGAATGGTTCTATTAGTGTGTTCCATATGCAAGACCACTGCATAATATGACCCTTATTCAGATCTTCTTTGGTAAAGTATAGAGGAGAAAAGGACTCCAAATATTTCTATTTTAACCACATAAACATAAAATGCATCAGCAAGAAGACCCACAGTGCTTTATTTCACATAGTGTGAGGTAACACTGACATACACTATTTAAGAAAATATTTTGAATAAACAATACTATTTGTGAATGGTAAAATAGACCCCATTTAAGATTTTCAAGGAAAAAAAAATGCTTTCTGATTAGGACTTCAATTTATTCCTACTTATATTGACTGAAGGGAGCCTTATTTACCAATAATTGATATTCACTAACCAACTTGTTGTACACACTTCCTGCTATGTTAAAAAAAAAAAAAACAGGCTGGTAAAGATTCCAAATTTTTATTCTTAATACAAACCAATGAGCATGTAACATCTTTCTCCTAGAAATAAAAGACACAGTGCAGGTGCAGGATGAAGCAAAGAAAGCATCAGTACCGTATTTACAGAGAGAGGACAGTAATTTTTTTTTTATTTTAGAGAACACAATCTATTACAATGAAGCCCTAATTTCCTATGTGTCTGAGTACAGACAAAATGTAAAATAATAAAACCCCACTTAGTAGAAAAATAAATGTAGTCCTGTACCTGGGGTTTGTCCTTAAAAGAAACCAGCCAAGCCATCTTCAGATCTCATGAGCATGATGTGGACACAAAATTTTATGCCAGGGACTCCTGCAGAATTCGGAGATTGAAGTTAATGAACCAAGTATCTCTGTAAATCTTGTATCTTACTGGGATATTGCTGGATTTAAGAGAAACTTGATTTGGAAACAGTGGAGCCTTTTTACAAAATTCTTTCTCTCCAAGAGACTGCACACGATCCAGCAAAGTTCCAGGGTAGTTTCCACAAGGGTAAAGTGCAATTTACATAAAATAAAATGTAAACATAATTTTTAAGTGCCTAAATATGGAAGTGTCTGAAATTGGATTCCATGTACTCATTAAAGCATTTACTGTGCCTGCTAAGAAGGATTTCAGCCTGCAGCACTCTGTCCTGGCAGACAGTTACCATAGAAACAGCATTTCTCACTGTGCWCTCCTAGCTGGAGGAGGGGGGGCAATGGAAATCAATGCATTCACAGTTCTTTGTACAATATTATACATTACCTGTAATTTAGTAATCTGTGCAATGATTTGAACTCTGTTTCATGGAAAGAGGTTCCCACAACTGCTCTGTACAAATCATATTTGTATTTGAAAGACAGAAAATGATCTTGAAGTTAAAAATAGTGGCTGCAATCCCACCAGTACACTTTACAAAAKAATTTTAGACACCATAAAGTTATCACTTTATAATAAGAAGGGAAAAAACCCGAAACCTGACTGCAGTTAGAACACAGGCTCTATTCTAAAAACAAATTTACCCTAACTGAGAAACTTCCAAACTTCTTTTACACATCTGGGTAGATAAGAACTGAATCAATTACAAATTGTAACCTGATTCTGATTCATTCAAAGTTTACAACCTGTAAGTCTTTACCAATTAACTAAAATTAGTAAGGATGCACTTACGTGGCCAAGAATGATTCAGGAAGACAAGTTTTCAAGACTGTTTAATCCAGTACTATCCCAGAGAAAATGAATTTACCATCAGTTAAGAGGAACCAGAAGCTATTATAACCACTCATACACCTGTTACCTCACCCAGTTGCTTCAGCCAATCTACCAGGGTGGCATAAATYATTCAGTTCACATTCAGTAAATGTTTCATTTTTATACAAGATCTGGACCTGAGGGCTCTAGAGAACATTTSGGTGAAGAAAACAAGATAAGGGGAAACCATTGAACACTTATGACACTATAACCCATGAAATAAATTGTTAAATTGGCATTTTTGGGAGTTGAAACATCCATTGATGTTTCAAAAACTACTAGGCTTATAGCCTGAATTCAGGTAGGACTCCTGAGTATTTTCTCATCATGTTTCTTCATGAATAATAATTTTCATTAAAATACCATTAATGGAAGCATTTATGGATACATACATAAGAAATAAGTTCTGCTAATGAATTTGTGTAGTGTGAAACCTACGAACACCCCTTTACTAACGGACTCAGCATCTCAGATACAGTCCAAATTCTTTTCCTTCCTTCCCATCTCTCTCCATAAATCTTGTGGTTCCTCTCTGCATAAGGTTCCATTTCAAAAGGCCAAAGGCTAGAGATTGTGGGGAAGAAATACAAATTGGTTTCACCCCAGCACTGCCTATAATCTGGTGATTACAGAACTTTTTATGGGAATGACATTTTACAAGTCCATCAATTATTTTACTTTTGAGGACAAAAAGTTATTAATTCCTAGAGTTGTGTAAAAAACCCATCCGATTTGAATAATGTCACCAGGAAAGTGAGTCATTAAAGCTAACACAACCACTCAAGGAACACAGTGCGTGGCTTAAAAACTGACACACACAGCAGCACAAGACTGAGGATTTATTTGGTTTGCTGTCAGGGCACTTAATTCTATGCAGCTGCATCTATGGCACATTAATGCTTCTTTGGATGTTATCAAAAAGAGATACAATTACTGTGATAAAGCCACCTTCCCACCACTTACACTCAGCTCTTCCAGTATTCTGAGTATTTTTTCTCACCAGTATTAGCTGCATATATAAACAAACATTTAATTATATATGTTATAGGTATTTTATTTAGAATTTTCACCAGAGGTCAAAAAAGAAATGCAATATATGCTAAAAAATAAATAAACTCTGCTCTCTTTCAGCATCGTGTTGGATCCTCAATAACAACTAGAAGCTGGGGTTCCAAGTAATGTTAATGTTGTCTTGTCTTTCATTACACTAACATTCATATTGCAGTGTACAGGTGAAATTATGATGTGATAAAGTTTGTTATTATGGATGGGATCTTTCCCACTTTATCCATTCTAAGATCTGGAAAACTGTGCATTTATTACCTTTTCTTCTTGTGGCTAGTTCAGTGAAATGATGCATTTTAAAACCTGAGATAACACAACTATGATAAACTGTTTATTTCTGTGACAGTCCAAACTGTCACAGAAAAGTGTGTCTTGAATGTATGACTAAATATTTGTGATAAGTTTTATTACTGCATTAATAAACKACCATTACTTAATGCTGCTCTGGTCTCCTTTTACAAAAGAAGAATCAACCTGAATACACATGTTCATACATGTCTGCAGAGAAGCTGTAAGTCGTTAATGAAAAGAATAAACATAGAGAAAACTCTTTGTGCTAATACAGAACTTCCCCCAGGATATTTTCTGCTCATGACAAGACAAGGCAGCCCTACCTTCTCTTAACAGACTCTTAGCCCTTACCCTCCCAAGAGGAAACATACCTGCCTGTCTGTAGTTACTGTAGATCCCCAGACTGAACACTGCACAGCCTCTATGTTCTGACCACTCAGAAAGTATTTTCTTTAGATCTCTGGCAGGTCACTGCAAAATCATTAGAGAAACTGCAGTTACAACATCAATAGCCATAAACCTTGAGCTTGTTTGGAGGTTGGTTCTAGCAGGGGGCAGGGCTGCTGTATACCCTTGACCGATGAACAGCACCATCTCCATGGGGAAGATCACCCTCCTCAACCAGGGTGCAGCTTTGGTAGGGATGCACATGGAGCATTGAGGGGGAAGTGGACACCCACTGGGCCAGCTGGGTCAGCTCAATCAACCTGGTCATCAGTGGGTGACAAGGGTGGAGCCAGACTGCCCTCACATCCAGGGGTCTGGGGGTCCTGGTTGATTGAATATCAGCCAGGAGTGCCCTGGCAGCCAGGAGGGCCAACCCTGTCCTGGGGTGCATCAGGCACAGCTTTGCCAGCTGGGCAAGGGAGGGGATTGTCCTGCTCTGCTCTGAGCTGGGGCCGCCTCACCTGGAGTGCTGTGGGCAGTTTTGGGCACAAAATATAAAAGAGACATAAAGCTATTTAAGAGGGCCATGAGGACCATGAAGGGCCTACAGGCATAGCCATACAAGGAGTGGCTGAGGTCACTTGGTTCGGCCTGGAGGAGACTGAGGGGAGACCTCAGTTGCAGTCTGGAACTTCCTCAGGAGGAGGAGAAGCAGGCACTGATCCCTTCTCTCTGGTGACCTGTGACAGGACCCAGGGAACAGCATCAAGCTGTATGAGGGGAGACTGAGGTTAGGCATTAAGAAAATGTCCTTTATCCAGAGGGTGGAGGAACACTGGAACAGGGCAGTGGTCACAGCACCAAGCCTGACAGAGTTCAAGCAGCATTTGGACAATGCTCACAGGCACATGGTTTGAGTCTAAGTGTATCCTGTCCAGGGCCAGGAGCTGGACTCAATGATCCTTTTGAGTCCCTTCTAGCTGAGGATATTCTGTGATGCTGTAAGACCTGGAAGTAGCAATACTTGATTCCCTAGCAAGTCATCGTGTTGTCTCCTGCATCTGAGGTGTGCCCTCCAGCCCAAGAATGGGCAAGCAACCACTGTAACCTCACACCTCCACAGCAGGTTGACAAACTCTACACGCTACATGACCACTCTCTCCATCCATTTAGCAGTCTAAGCTTACAAACAGTACCCAAAAAGAAACTTAAATGCCATGTTCAATAAAATACCATCTTGTTTAGTTTTATTTCTTCTCAACAAAAAAAGTTACCATATGTAATTGAAAAGGGGGAATTCCAACTACAAATTCTTCATTGCAGTAAGGTGCTGTATTCCAGAAATCACAAGGTCTAAGCTCAATAGGTTCCTATTTTATCTGTAGAGTTCTGAGGTGAGTTATATGCTTAAACAAAGGCAAACTTAGTGCACGTGAGTTACTGGTAGAGGACACCAGCTGGTGTCCAGCTCCCAGCTGAGGATGACRCATTACCCATAGTTTGTCTGTCATTCATGCCAGACCTATGCAGCATGTGGGCTGGAATTCCAGGTGAGTCTCAGATGACACCACATGCCTACCTTTAAGCAACTGAATCAAGCCCTTTGCCAATAAAGTTCATGAGGCCTTGGTTCTCCACACAAATGTGGATGACAGAGAGAGATACATGCACATCTGAATTTATATGCTCACAAAACAGAAAAATTTCACCTTTATCTCTCTCATAGTATCTCAGTGAAAGTGAATGCTTTTAACACCAAAGTCCAAGGCTTTCCTGTATTGACGTGATCCAGATCCTATAGATCTGTCCATTTGTAAAAGGGCACTGAAATTACCCTCACAAATGACATTGGTATAAGTTTAAAGGTTTCTTGTCTAATCAAAGTAAATCTACACATCTTCCTGAACAACTGGCTGCTATTTTTACTATGCCAAGATGTTAAGCTAGTGTATAGCATGGGGGTTTTTTTGTCACTACTGACCTACCAACAAAGGAAATGGTCACATGTGACACAGAATCAGTGAAAAACTAAAAATTACATACTAGACTAAGGTTTGTGACATTTTTCCTTTTCACTGGGAAAAATGTATTAAAATCATTCTTACAATAACCTGCTTTAGAACTTCATGTCAATTAGGTGCTGGAAGGGTGAAAAAAGTTGTAACAGGTCCTATATGCTTATAAGAGTTACTCACCTTTGTATATATACAAGTAAAAAAACACTTTGATGAATCATACACCAGAAGTTTCAGAAGTTTCACTTAGGAGTTTTGAGAGCTACACACAGAAACGGTCTGAAAATATGTTTTCCCAACATATTGGGAAAACAGATCCATATGACTCACTCTAAGAAACTTCAAGTGATTAAAAACAAACCAACAAAAAAATTTATTTGCATCATTCAGGAAAAGAATTCTAGTGCCGATCCAGTGCAACTTGACAGGTTTTTGCATTACTGCAATTGTCATTTAACACAGCCTCATTTAGCTTTCATTATCATTTGTGACAGAGGGTAAAAAATTGCCTGCAGCACCCAAATGATAWTATTATGGGTCTAAATAGACATTTATAAGTTAATTACATTCATACAAAATATGTGATGGATGCTTTCAGGAAGTACTTGAACTACAGCTTTCTACTTCAGTATTGGATACCAGACTCATTGAAGGTTAAAAAGAGATAATTAACTCTTCATTGGTACATCCACTTACCCATATAAGACATGGGATTAAAATCTGTCTTGTTCCTCAGTTTTTCCCATTAGTTTCACTTTTCAAACTCAAGAACACTGGACAATTATTTASAAAGAACTTTAGGAATGCAATGCACATGCAGGTCTCCTGTTCTGATGCAGGATGAGAGAAAATGTCTCCTGTTAGTGAAATTATTACTAATAAGAGACTTCATACCTTGAAAGAAGGTATGGGTATCCACAAGATATTAAAGAATATCTTGTGTCAGGATGAAGATTTCAAACTAAGAAGAAGCAAGTTTTGTCAAAAAAAAAAAAACTAAAAAAAACACCTCTCTACTACTAGAGGAGTAGATACCCTAAGACATCTGAGATTTGACACAGCCAGTAGCTGTTCCATCTTTACTTCTGAGGAAGGGAGTTGGGAGCAATCAAAAAGTCCAAGTCAAGTATTTATTTAGAATTTATGGTCAGGCAACATATCTGGCTACATAACATACAAACAATTCAATGACAAAATTCTGCCACATCAATATGCAAAATTATTTATTTTCACTTTAATCATATTGCCATTTCAGGCATTACAAATTAAAGGTTTGTCTCTCAAAGCATTCAGGCAATTACAGGAAGAAACAGGCATTTTCATAGGTTTCACAGGGTCGTACTTCCATCTGCAGGCACCCAAGTACCTTCAAAAATCTTGAAGACCTACATCAAATGTAGCTCCCTCAGTGACGGACTCTGGATCTTCCAAACAASATGTCACTTCTTGCAGATGTCAATGAAAGGTTTGTTCTTTACCTGTGAGACAAACCAACCCTCAAATTACTTCCGTTAGATCACTTAAAGTTTTCATTTCAGTCTGCTTGTAACTCTTTTTTACTCCACATACATTTCACAATTTGGATTTTTTTTATTATAGCAAACAGTTCTATTTTCATTAATCAYAGAGACTTCATCTAAAAGTTTCCTTTTGTGTGTCAAGCACTAACAGTGCTAACATCTGTTTGAATGCTGAGCTATGTATTGGTAGCCCTGATCCCCACATCTGAAAAAAACCCCAGTGTCCTTTGGGACAAATGCAGTCCACAGTCACCAACTCTAACTCTATCTTCCTTCTAACAAGTCATTCTAGGAAGTTTTCTTCATCTGGCAATACAACTTTTACTCATAAATGGGCACATATTTCAGCAGTGGCTTCAAAAATTCAGAACTAGGAAAGTCTTAGATAGGCATGAACTGTCTGAATACTCAGTTCAGCAGCAAACTGTTGAAAACCACCTGCTCCAAAATGCAAGCTCACTGACACTGTAGGATTGTCTGTCATTAGAAATTTATTTGCAGGCCAACTTCTGCCACTTTTAAGCATCAATTATTTGATTTACATATGCATCTCATCAATTCCTCTGGTTTTTGTGCAGAAAAACAGATTACATGATCAACCAATAGCCCAGAATTTTGGCTGAAGTAGGTGATCTCACTGATTTCTGTATAGGGACTTTCCTTTTTCCTAAGAACGTAAACATCTGAAAGCACACAGTTTATCAAAATTTGCCACTCTTAGAAACCCAGGTGGTGGGAGAGGGGGGAAAGTTAGGAAATTAAAGATCTGAGACTTCTGAATCTGAAAGCAGATTTTCAAATAAACAAAGCTTCCATCTTGAGGGTAAATACAAAGATATAAAAAGTAAGATCAGGGAAAGGTGATTATGGTCATATATTAGTTAATTTTTGTTTTTTCGAAGAACAGAAATTTTTAAAGTTTAAAAATGCCTCCAAATGTGGCCAACAAACTAACCAYGTGGACATACTTTTCCAGATTACGAATCCTATTTCTAGCAGAACTACATCCCAATGCTCTCAGAAGCAGCCTAGTTATGTAGCCTAATTTGATAGGATGATTACACAGAAGATTTTCCCACACCTGGGGTCCATAATGTGATCCAGTAGATGTTTTCTCCTAGCATATGAAGTTTTTGAGGATTATTTCATCACAAACATTAAGGAAGCACACATGGATATCCTTCACATTCATTTCTATTAATTTCTACCCAAAACCAAAGACCAAAGATAATGATAATACAAACTGCAGTGAGCTCATTAATGGTTTTGTGGTGGACACTGATGCATGAACAACTCAAACAGTGGATTAAGATTTTTACCAAGCTGAAAATTTATCAAGATTGTTCTCTTCTATTTTGAAAACATGGAAACATACCTGATTTTTTCCTGAAAACAAATTCAAAACTCTTTCCCTTTATAGGGTAATACCCAGAGTAAGATGTCAAATATCAACTGGAGAAATTACACACAAAAGTTGTGTTGAATTGCTCAATCTGTCCTTTAAAAGTTTTGCCAATTTGACAGGTCATTTTGAAGGTAAATGTTTCCTGTCAAATGGTTTATCAAAGTTCCATGAATGATTTTGTAACTTCATTTACCACAAAAGAATGCACTTACTGGCTTTTCAAGCACAATTGGATGATCAGGAAGAAACTCTGGTTTCTTCTGAGAGAGAGAAACATTTGAAAGCTTCAGAAGGAAATCTCTGCTGTATTGGATCCTTTCTGTGAATATACAAATTCACTAAGTTTAACATTCTTGTTTAAGGAACTAAGATTGGAAATTCAGAAAAATTATTTTATAACTTACAGAATAGTAGAAATTATACATGTGGAATATAAACAGCAGTTTTAAAAACAGAAGTAATTTAAGTCATATGTTACATCAGGAAATTCTGAAGTAAATTATAGAGCATTTCACTTTAACTGTATCAAACTGACACAGTAAATCAACACAAATAAAGAAAAAAGGTGAATCCAACCTTACAACAGACAGACTCCCTGTATCTTGTCCCAATTAGCAGAAACACCATAAACTGGTCTTGAAACCCACAAGAAAATGTTTATAACTCACTCCAAAGTGGCACTTATTTCTAAGTGACAGATAACAAAAACGGGGTGTCTCTTTTCTTGGAGCTAGTAAGTTAAATGTCTTTCAACACCTAAAAGTAATGACAAGATCTGCTGCACGTAAAATGGCAAACAGATTAATAGCAGCGAAATACTTTTGAGGGATTATGTTGGATCAACAAGTGTCAGAGCCTTTGCTCAGAACATGTAGGTTTCTCATTCGAGTTTATAGCACTATGTCTACTATGGCATAGCTTTGGATACAGTATATCTAGCAGTGTCCGTATTTAAGCAGATATTCTCAAACAAGAGCAGAAACAAGAGGAAAGAAATTAGGCAAACAAAGAACAAACCTTATCTCTGGTCCTTGACGACAAAGAAGCATATTGCTTTAGAAATAATGGGCTTCCTGCAAGATTGTTACACTGTCACCTGATGGACAACAGTTTTTGCTTCTCAGACTGTAGGATGTTGAAAAGAGAGAAGCTGGTATCAATGATGACACACATTTCTTCCTGCCTTTGAACACAAATGATGCACTAACTGGTCAACCTAAGGGAGGGCATATGGGTAACTTTGAAAAAAAAAAGTTTAAAGAATACAAGCATACTCGAAAACTTACGTCTTCTTTCTACCTCCCTTTGATTAAAAACCTATGAAGATGATGACTTCTGTAAGGCCTTCAACACAAACCCTCACAACATCCTTTTCTCTAAATTGGAGAGATGCGGATTAGACTGGGGGACTGTTCACTCGATGAGGAACTGGTTGGACAGTTGCATCTGATCTCATGCTGGAACAAGGGCAGAGGAGAGTCCCTAAGCTGATCACAGGGTTGGAACACCTCTCCTATTAAGACAGGCTTAGATAGTTAGAGATGTTTGGCCTGGATAAGTCTCTTGGGATACATTGGGGCAGCCTTGCAGTAACTAAGAAGCCTGTTACTGAGCTACAGAGGGATTTTTCAGAGACATGTAGTGATAGGAGAAGGGGGAATGGCCTTAAGCTGAGGAACAGTAGGTTTAGGTTAGATAGGAGAACAAAATTCTTTACTCTGAGGATGGTGAGGCACTGGAAAAGGCTGCACAGATAAGTTATGGATCCTCCATTCCTGGGAGTGTTCATCATCATGCTGGATGGGGCTTTGAGTAACATGGTCTCCTGGCAGGTGACCAGGATGACTTTTTAGTCTCCTACAACCCAAACCATCCTATGATCCAAAGAGTAGTGGTCACGTCTGGATGCAGATCAGTGAGTGATGAATGTTATTCCTCAGAAGTCCAGATTTGGACCAATTCTATTGAGTATCTTCAGCAATGACAGACAGTGGGATCAACGGCACCCTCAGCAAATTTGCAGGTAACGCCAAGCTGAGTGGTGCAGTTGACACACCTGAGGGACAGGATACCATCCAGAGAGACCTGGAAAAGCTCAAGAAGTGGCCCCATGAAAACCCCATGCTGCACTTAAGAACTGCTGAGACAGATAATTGAAAGCACAGTACCACTGAAGAGATTTAAACAGAAATTATTATCTGGAACTTAAAGTACAGCAGAACATAAACAGAGCTCTAGAAGAAATTTCACTGTGCAAGGAAAAAAAAAAAAGAAAACAAAAGACTTATTTGTAAGTAGTAGCTGAATAGTAGGACCTCTAAAGTTGTGCAACTCGGAAGGAAAAGGTTACAACTATCAGCAAACAAACAAAAGCCCTTTGAAAACAAGYGTGAGAAAAAGTTTGACACTGGGGGAATTGTGGAGCAGACTCAGAGAGGCACCACAGAGCACGTAACCACTGAAAACGATCCAAAGTGTCGGATTACACAAGACACCAGGATCTGATGAGAAGCTGCTTAAGATCCTGTAGAACAAAACAATCTCTACTCACCACAAGCAGAATCGATGACAAAGGATCACAAAGAAACCACTAAACGGACAGAACTTGGCAAGTCTGTCATCTAACTAGAAACCAAAAACCAGAACTCTCTTCTATTTTTCAAGATCAAAAATAGAAGAAATGAACCTGAGCTTTAAAGAAGATACATGGAAGACTTATTTTTAAGTCAGTAACACACAACAGAACCAAACTAATGCTCAAGAACCTGAGAGATGGTAACCTCAGACTGACAAAAATATGAAAGCCTAATTAAGATCTAATAGAATTCTTTCAAAATTTGAGTACAAATAGCAAAAGGACAAACTACATCTTCAGAGATTACTTAAGGAGTGGAAATTACAGATGGATGCTGGATTACAGGCAGACACAGAAAAATGAAATTGTCTCAATAAACTGGTGACCTAACCTGGGTCACTGATACAGTTTCTGTGACATATTCAAAAATTAATAATTAGGTAGGAAGCAGGGCAGGGAAGTACTGTGAGAATGCATTTGAACTCCAAGATTATCCCTTAATGAAAAAAGGAGCAAAATTTTGACTTGGTTAAACTACCATTTCTCTATGAGTACAGTGGCAGACAGTACAGAGAGAAAAGCACAAGGAGCAAACTTTAGGGACAGTACTGACACAGAAACAAATAGTCCAGGATTAATCATAAAAAATTTAACTCATATCTAACCACCCAAATGCTATTATTTCAGAACCACCGTAGTAAGAGCAGGACAAGGAAGCCAAAATGCCGAGTTCTTAACTTGATTACATTCAATAGTCTGTGTGCCACAACTGAGCCCTGCAGCAGGCTAAAGGATGCAACACAAATCTGTACTTCTACACACACAAGCAATCTATATAAACTCAGGATTTAGTGTGAAGAATTTTTTTTAATGTCTGGGATCTGTTTTTTCAGGGGGTCGGCTGCGGTTTTTTGTTTTGTTGGGTTTGTTTGGGTTTTTTTAAGAGTTATATCCCTATATGCAAGCAGCTCTACCAGTGGAAGTTTTCTACCTCAGTTATGGYGAATTTTTACACTTTCTCTAGAGTGTTATGTGAAAAGCAGAAAAGTTTCATACTGCTCTCCAAACTATCAATGCACTGGCTGATCAGCAAAAATAAAGTGCAGCCCACATCACTTCAAAGTTCAGCTGTCCTTCATCCAGAAAATACAATCCTGACACAGCTCCACATGCAGTATTTTACCTTTTTTTTCTCCTGATTCATGTTGCTTTGGTTGACAGAGCATCATAGTTTGAGTTAAGATCTTCACTTCAGTCATTTCAGATGACTAAGATAGGAAGGAAAGTTATGAAGCTTATTTCCTTTAAGCATATTAAAACAAGGATACATGTTTCTTAGGTAAAAGTAACAGTTGTAGAACAGTTTAATTTGAACCTGTARAATGTTACTCTTGATTACATACAATAAAGGAATAAGACAATACAGATTAACATATTTGAGAGATATTTTTATAGAGAACTTTACAGTTCTATTGCTAGTCTTTAAAAAGAACACAATTACCTCTTCCTTTTCTATTACCCCACCTAAGAACGCAGCCACAAGCTGCTACATTTGGGAATAATAAAAGCAGGAAGGACTTCTCCTAAAGACCAAAGGATGGACTTGGATTCCTTCATTTAGCAAAAAGGAGATGGTCAAAAGTATTATTGAAAAGTCTTTTCCATATGCTACATTAAAGAAAAAGTTAAAAAATTATAAAAAAATACAGCTATACCTATATCAAACAAAGGCAAAGTGCAGCTACATGTAGCTAAATACTAATGAAACCAAATATTACAGCACTGATTACCAGAGGCTTATTTAAAAGGGAGTAGTTTGTTCTCTTCAGTAATTACTGCTCAAGAGACAAGGGTAAGTGTTAATTTCCCTATGTTGGATCAAAGATAGGCTCCCAAGACCTTGACTTTTTAAAAAAAAATTTTTAAAGTCAAAGGCAACTTGCAGAAGCTCAATACAATAAAGAAGGCCTATTGAGTTACTAAAACTCTTCTAAAATAATAAAAAAAATAAAGTAAGAAATAAGGAACAGGTATTTGTTCTCACAAAAACCTCCATCTATCAACACGCTGAAAAAACATTCAAATCAGAATCAACAGAAAGTCAAAAGTTATGAAACATGAATCATTCCATTTGGGAGACTTCAAACTTCATTTTCCACCAAACGGCTACAATCAATTTCAAGTCTGAAAAACATATTTGTACCATGTCCAAAGTCATGCACTTCTAGCAATAAAGCACAAAGTTTTATGAATGTTTGCTGTCTCATGTTTGTACATGTGCTAACAACAAAAAAATCTAATTTTATTATTTACACATAGTAAGTAAAGACAGAACACATGTACTCTAAGTTTAAAATAGCTGACTTAAATTCAAAGACTAAAGAAATGCCACACAGATTTTTGTAAGAATCTTAAATTCCTAAGCTGCATTTTTCAGCTACTAGTGCATGCAAATACCAGGGAAAAGCATTCCTGAAACTCATAATTCTTTTCAACAGGTCTGACACTGCTGGTTTAAAACATTCAGAGTCAAGGACACTCCAAGCTGGAAACAGTTTTCATTTGGTTACATAACAGATCAGCTGGCCTCCCATTTATAAATAATTATATATTTCCTCAATACTCACCCAGTTAACCTTACTCTGCAAACATACTTCAGTGCTGCTGGGTAATTCAGTCCGAATGTTTAATGCAATGGGTGATGCTGGTGAGCATAAAACATTAAGAAAAAATAATTTCAATAGACACCACAGTATTATTTTGTGACACTTGCCTCAAGAACATTCCTTGCTGCACAGAGATTATACGGGCATTTATTCACAACTTAGAAGCTCCACATGACCACAGGACCCCTTTTCTGTTTCTTACATAAATTTCATACAAAATAAAAATTTATGATGTCACTTAGCTTCAGTCCACATCAGCACAGCTGATGACTTTCTCCTGTCACCAAAAATTTCTAACTTAACAATTACAACTGTAGTACTGCAGTATCTAGGCTTAAATCCACAGAAATCTAAAATTTAAACCAAAATATTCACACCTGACATAAATACTGCAGGATTTTTTTCTTGAAGTTTTTTGGGCTTTTTGTTTTGAATATCTATCAAAGCTAGATAAGAACAATGCAGTGCAGTATACTGTACCTGAGGCATCAGTACTTGCAACAAAACCCAAATAATCTGTTAAATTATGTGTATTTTATGTTTTCAATAGTAGAATCAGTCACCCCAAGAAATCTAAATTTAACAGAGAAGCCTGATCCAGCTTTCTGAAGCTACATTTCAGATGCCAAGCTAGAAGAGCAGTACCAAAGAGCACTGCATAAATCTAATACAGTTTAAATTCAGACTTTATCACAGAAATGATGTGCTAAGATCAACACACAGCAAGGTATTTTCTCACTGTAGTTTAATGAAGTAATTTAAAAACAAAACAAGACACCCTACACATCCTTGTTACTTCCCGAAACACAACCCGAACTTTGGTAAAGTGAACTGCACCTTAGCCATGCTACTCACCTTGTTTAGAAGACAGTTGATGCACAGGTCGTGCTGGCTGAAGGGATTTACCAATAAACTTTTTTGCTTCTGTAACATTTTGAAACATCGCACTTCAAAAAAGCAGCTGAAATCATTAGCATTCAGTTTCACATATGGATGTTAAACAAGAAGAGCAATCTACCTACTCCTTGTTAGTTGCATTTGACAAGGCAATATTATATCTGGGCAGGAAAAAGCAGAAAGGTCTGATGCATCAATTTTTTTAGATGATTGAACATGCTGAAAAAAATTTGCATGAAGACAGAATCAGACACCTCTCTCATTTTTCCTTCCAATTGAGCTACCCTAGCTTCTTAAGAAGATTCTTTCCCTGTATGTCCACTTGCACATTTGGAGAAAGGAGATGGGGACATGATGGAAATAAGGGAGTTTCTAACATTTTAGTTCAACAGGTTTTTAATTAATTAGCATCAGCATACCCCTTATCAATCTGTTGTCTGCACAGGAGTTCCTTACATATCTATATAAGCTTAGAGGACTGTTTTTTAATAGCTACTTTAGTTAAATTAGTACAGTTTTGTATCTTCCCACTCAGTTTAGCTACTATAGAAGCATCAAAAACTGTGAAGGTGGTGCTGGGCTGAAAAATCTCACACTTTAAGTAAGCAATCAGTTGGAAAATGTTCATCTGTAGTATCTATATCCTAATGGATATCCCTCTCACTCCCATCCCTTGTCAACTGGGAGATTTTATGATTTGAAGGAATTTCAGCTTTTTTTAGAGAAAAAGAATACCAGAAAGAACAACTGCCACAATATAAATGATACTGATTTTTTTCCTCTAAGAAAGTTTACAAGACAAGGGAATAATTGTTATAACAAAAAAAAAAATCAAGAAATACTCATGACTGCAAGAGTTACAACTACATTATCCATTTTCAGTACAAAACAGGAAAAGAAAAGCTAGGCWATTAGACCCAGTATCATACACAACTTTAGTTGGTCTTTGTGTTACAGGAAGAAAACTAAAAATCATCTTAGAATTTACTACACTATAATTTTTGAACACTTCTAACACAGTCAAATAACAATTTTCCAACATATGAAGTTGGAACTAGGTCTACAAACCAACTRTTTCATGGTTACTGTCTGAATTAGAACAACTTAACTAAAGCTAGGAAAAAAAATCTGGTTTGATTCTCTGATTTTCCTACCTGSTCATCTTAAAAAAGGAAGACTTCAAAGCTGTAGTCAAAAGAAGCAATGAAAATTCCTGCAACTGAATTAACTAASACTACACATAGGGATGACATATTTCATTTCACCCAAATTATGAATGCTTATATAAATCACATTTATCCTAGATAGTGRACTTCCACAGAAAGCAATGCAGTAATTATAAACATTTGCATCAGAAGAGTGAAAGAAACCCCAACAAACAGGCAAGTTTTCCTTCACGCCCTGATGACAAATGATAAGCACGCTTTTTAAAAACAGGAAAACCTGTTAAAGAGACTGCCTAGCTTCTAGAATTCAGCACACCTCTATTTTTTCATASTGTTTTGACAATAGAAACAAATTTTGTGGTGGCAGCAAAACACATTTTGCCGCTCTTCCCTCACCCTCCCCCAGGAAGGCTCCAGAAAATATCAAGTTATCTAGCCCAACCTCCTCAATTAATAGAGTKCTCTTTCTGACCAGTGCCAAGGAAAGTGAAGAAGGAGTCATTTTAATAGCTGAGAAATAAACTGCTTCCATGAGAGACTAYTGCAGTAGGGACGGCATCCCAAGAATTGTCCCTTCCAAGGCCACACTGCTTCTCTGGGGACACTCCCATGGGAGACCTGCCCAGCAGAAGGGAAGCCCTACGGCACCAGCAAACAGGCCTAGAAGCAGTTCTGTAGAACCCAGGAATTTTTTTTTTTTTTAGTATATTAATAAGTTGGACATTCACWGCAGCCATTTCCCAAGAGCCCGTATCAAGTGTTTGAAAGGCTCTTTCCTAAATGCGTGAAGGGGATTTGACGCTATTTTCGTGAAAAATCCCCACGAGTAACCGGAAACGGACCGTCCCCCCGCGYCCGAAATGGCACCGCACTGGGAACCCCACAAAGACCCAAAACCTCCCACCGCCGCCCGGCCCCTCGCCCCCTGCCCAGCCCCCGTGCCCTCCCGTGGGCCGGGGGATGCCCAGCCCACCTCCAGCCGCCGGCAGCGCCCCTGCCCCGCGATGYCGCTGGCCGTGGTCCCGCTGAGCCC
>JACDOX010000012.1:6921811-7113445 GCA_014549065.1 Cardinalis cardinalis | reverse complement strand
GCGTGCCGGCCGGGGCCGTTCAACGTCGCGCCGCGGGCCGGGCGCGGCCGGGGCTCCGCGGGGCTGTGCCGCCGCTTCCCGCCGCTTCCCGCCGCCCCCGGGGATTCAGGGCAGCGGGGCGCACCTGAGAGCTGCCCTACGAGGCACTGCCAGGGAGCAGGAGAGGCGAGCTGAGGTGCTGCTGCCCAGCTCCCTCTGGGGTTAGACCTGAGAGGGACTGGAGATGGATAAAAGTGTCCCCACCTCTGTCCCACAAACGGAGTCATGTCCCGTCAGGGCCTTACAGTGGAAACTGGGAGAAATAAGTGATTTTGAACATAACTGTGAGGCCTCTACAGCTAACCTCATTGAGAAAGAAAAGGGCAATTTGCAGGCCTTGGAGAGCTGCCCTGATGGCCTGGGGCAGGAGGGACGAGAGAAYGGCCTCTGGCTTCTCAGTTACAGAAGTGATGGCATACTGTATGGTTTGGAAATTTCAGAGTTTTTCTCATTTTTTGCTGACAACATGTAATCGACAGTAGCAATGAACACACCCTGCTAACTCCAAGAGAAACACAATAAAATTCCCTGATGTTAGTTTGCTAGACTTCACCTTACTTAAGTTTGCAATATTAATTAAAAGTCCTTAAGTTTTTGCTGATTTTTTTTCTAAAATATGTATTTCATATAACCTACTAAGAACTCCAGAAGTTCAGAATAGGAAGGTAACGCCAAGTATATAATCACACAAATAACAATCAACTAATTCTTAATATCCAATGTTAAGGTTTAYGTGGCTAGTTTATAAAGACTGTTTTGTTGTTTCCATCAACCATATTGGCTCTGCATTGGTACAGTCTCTGAATTTTATTAACTTAGGCGTTCAGAGATGAAGCTGTCCCTGAAATAGTGGCTATTATATACAGGTGTCATGCTCCTACAGTCTTCTCTGCTAACACATCATCTTCCAGTTGGTTTCCTGAGCTGTTCATGCATGATGTGCTATCAGCCTTCTCTTTACAGACACTGGTGCAGCAATYTGCATACTTACTAACCCATTTGCTGCTGTTTAAGGTCTGATTTAAAGTAATTTCTCCCGAGTGAATTAGTTTATACTCAGACATGTCCTGTTTCTTCTGACCCGCCATCCATTCTCACAAGATCGTCATGTAAAACAGTTGCTCTCCTATTGTTATGAACCATTCCCTTAGCTACATARGAACTAATTATAAATTATTAATATGTAAGTGCCCATAAATATTAAATGTCTCTGGCTGTTACTCGAGAACTGTTACTGATGGGAAAGTCAATGGGGCAACTAAAATAAAAGTATGGTTTTTTTATGGGGTKGTTGTGCTCTTTGAAAGAAGCATGTCAGGTGCTACAAACCAGATTTACACAAGAGYGACACTACCCTTCTTGACATACTGAAATGGTATCACCTACAGATGTAGCAGTACGTATTCTTCCAGTATTTTGCATCTTTAAATAYGCTAAGGATGAACTAAACAGTAAAAAACCTCACATGTGTTTTTCATAGGGGCTGTAAACTGGGTTGCTGCTGGGTTGTAAGGCAAGGAGAAGGGGGAGGAAGAAAAATTCCAGGGGAAAGAAAGGAGTGTGCCAGGTATGTCRAAAGCTTGCTGGGAAGATGGGAATRTTGGGGCTGGCAATGGTTGTTTTGCGAGGCTGCCCGTGCCAGCAGGAGCAGTTATCACCCCGCACGCTGCAATGAGAGCTGGCAATGCCCGCATGGGCTGCAGCCATGGCCAGATCCCAGCAACCTGCTCCGCTCAGCAGCCTCGCCCGTGCCCACAGAGAATCGTGCCTCCCACTGCGGGAAGTGGAAAATGCATTAGCTTATCAGTTGTCTCCCTGGTGCTGGCAATTGCACTACTGAAAATTTCTATTTCGTTTGGTTGGGATTGTTTATGTTCTTTAATGATGATAATCTAGTGTCCTCTCAAAACACCTGATATATACAGTAATTAATTTGAAGGGCCAATGAAGGTCTAGCCAAGAGAGACTTACTATATGTTGCAAAATATAAATATTAATGGTTTTTRTAGCTGTGTGAACAAAATGCTTATATGTAAGGAAAAAAAACCATCTCAAAACCATCTGGTTTTTTCTATTTGATGAACTAATAATAATTATTATTAGTTTTAATAATTCATTTTCTATTTGATGAAATAATAACAATAATAATAATTAATATTATTCTTATTTTCCAGAATAATCAGGGAAATAATTTTTTAACATACTGATTGTGCTCCTAAAGGCTGCAGATTGCAGAAAGTGACACAGTCACTCTTGTTCCCTGTACTAGATATGATTCAGGAGAGCAGAAAACATTTATTACAGACAGTATCAATATTGCACRTGTAAAAATGAGCAATTGCACATCTAAATGAGCGTGTAATTGTAATTGCATGTGATCTTAGGTTTGTAATGGATGGCACTTAGCAGCAAAGTAATGGCYTTGTGCTGAAATGAAAGGACTCTTGGGTCAGCCTGAGGGCACRCTTGTAGTTGCAAGTTTAAAAAGCCATTTTCAGTGTAATTTGATACTCAGTCCTGCAGCCAAATGTAATCATATTTGCATATGTAATTGTAATTTATTTAGCAGTACTTTTTTGGGAGATTTTTTTTTTCTCAAAGCCACTTTCAAAATAATTTCATTACAAAGCAAAAAAGAAAAGAGAAACCAAACCAACCCTCCTCCCAAACCATTATTTCCAACACTGTATGCTTTATTAAGTCAGTCAACAGAACAAACTCCAAGAGACAAGAATGTATATGTAAATATATATATATGCACACAGACTATTTTGATTGTACTTTTGTGAAGTTGCTGCTTTCAGCTGAAGTAGTGATTTGCCCTGTGGGGTAGCCCARGGAAAGAACACAAAAACTCTTCTACCCACTGACTGTTCCTGAAATTGAGCTACTTAATATATTGATGTTMATCTTTCCATAGAGTTGAGAATTCAGAATATTAATCACGAGTRTTAATCTTGTTCTTTTTGACTACAGAAAGTGTTGAATTAAAAGTGGGGAAGCTATTGCTGTATTTAGTGCTTACTATGTGTAACTAGAGGAATGTTTATGATCAGCATATAATACTATATAAAATAATATATCAAATATATTTTCTTCACATATAAAAATTCTCTCAAGTCTGTGAAMTGTCACACTTCTCAAATTAGGATTCTGTATCTTCCTTTAAAATTAATTTTCTGGTAACATTAATTGTAACAGATTCTCAATATTTTTCTTTAAATTTCTSATTTCTTTAAATGTGGAGAAAGAAAATTTCAACAAGGTGGATCAAAAGCACTGTGTAAGTACCAAAGAATCYCTACAGGACAGACAAAATTATTTTATAAATAGAATAGGTATCAAAACTAAACATTATTTTGGGGGAGGTCTGCCTTGTTCGTCCCTATCACTGAGGATGAAYTGCAGAGGTAAATTCCTGGACGTGAACTGAAGGTGCGTTCAGGATGCACTGAATATTCTCAGTAACTGCAGACATCAAACTCAACATCAACATTTCAACTKACCTTACTTTGTAGGCTCTGAAACACCAGCTGCATGTCCTGCTTCTTGAAAAGGATCCCAGAAGCCACAGGCAGGAGGATTAAAGGGCAAAAAGGCCCATGAAGTGTGTAGGCTCTGCTGTGTCACAGAGGAGCTGGGCAGCAGGGTGTGTGCTTACTGCCTGGGCCAGCACTGCCACTGCACCTTTATCAGAGTTGCCATTTTATTTTGATACACAGAATGATGTCTCTGTTGAAGAATTAGCCTGTGGAGAGCAAAACTCAGATGCAGAGCTTGAGTTTGCTATGTGATTGCATTGGATAGTAGAAAAAAGCTGCCATGGGGCAGTTGATGCCTAGAGAAGGAAAACTGATAGACTGCAGCTAATAGCTTGACTTACTCTGTATGTAAAGGAGGGTATTAGCAAGTATCAAGGTATCTGTTGTTGGCTTTTTTTTTTCAGTAACAAAATAGTAAAGTAAAGAAATTAGGAAAGATTTGTGGTTCTGCTTAGGATCAATCAATAAAAATTAATCTGTCATTATTTATGAMAAAGTTTTACCATCTATGTCTGTAAGTCTACAACATATGCTAACATTATGCTAACRTAATCTACTACATATGCTTAGTAGTAGATAGATGAAACAAATAAAACAAAAGACAAAAAAATTCCCTACACATACAGTTCTCTTGTGTGGTTTTAGATATTCACAGGGAAAGAGACTCACACCTTTAATAACTAATAATATTACTATGAAAGTTCATTTTGCTTTGGGAGAACTGAAATTCTGAAATCACAGCTAAATAAATTTAGTGAAAGTTTTGCACATTTTTCCTGGGCTAGAATTTCACCTGTTATTTGTATAGATTCCTTTACTCTGAATTCTTACACCTGATGCATCTATCATAGCTGAATTACAAGACCTTTATATATGTTGGAATTAGTCTCTGAATCTGAAAAAAAATCTTCAAGAGAAATCAGCTCATGCTTCCATGCAATGAAGAATTCTTCTTTCCAGTATTTCAGTCATGGGAGTTGGGTTTAGTTTTTAGGCTGATTGAGATTGTTGTCATAGCTTTTAATACCATGAGTATATATAGTCTTTTTACTATGACATTGCTGCCTTTAGATTCAGACTCAATCAGCATGATTCAGCAAATGGCACCAAAACCTGTACTGATAAATAAAGATGCAGTAGAATGTGGGCAGAATAGTCAGGACCAAGAGCATAACAGGAAAAAAATAAAAAGACCAAAGTTTGGAATGTGACAYAAGGAAATGTATTAACTGTGCAAAAGAGCAGTGATTATAAAAAATACACACATTAAAACTATGCATTCAYGCTTCTTTGTATTGAGATAATTGTGTCATAACTGTGACATGRTTATCAAAATCATTGATAATTTTAGTTTACATGCCAAATAGGAAGTATAATTTCAAGTTAATACAACTGTTGTGTGTTCAGATATATGTATATACATGAGATTAGTGACCTAATTGAAAATCAATCCTTTGTAAATTAATCCACTTTAATACACTTTTATGCACAATCTGAGAAATAAGATTTGCTTTTCCACCTTGAAATACAGTGTAAARTGGCTAAATGCATATTGCTAACTAYTGGARTGGAATAATTATGACCTCATTTAGCTTTTGCTAGATGTGAGGTATGGCTGATTTACAAGGAATCAGAATAAAGTYCCTTACTTATATTACTATTTAAATTATTTATTTACATGAGAAAGATTAATATTTCTATAGCTTTTAAGTTAGTCCCTGCCTTACATCAGTTCACTGTTCTTCTATGCAGTGAATATCTAGTAGCCTTCAAAGATGAACTGACAAGACRGCAGCCAGTGTAACTTCAGTGCCTATTTGATCTTTCTGCATTACGAAATACATTGTCTCCATTTCAAAAGAGGCAGGGGATGAGCATTAGTCTTGTCCTAAAACAGAGTTTGGAGCATACATCTACCCCCTGCACAGAGATAATCTGGCTGCTGTGTGTGCTGTCGAAGACTGAGAATGTAGGAAAGAACAAAATGTTGTGCTTCACTTCACTGTGTGGAACTGTGATCTCCTGCCATGTGAACTAGCAGGAGAGAACCAAGACTGTGCATAGAAGCAATCTGAGAACTAGCAGTTCAGAGGAGTGCAGAACAAAGTCTAGCAAGTTTTGTCTGTCTGCTTAGCAGCTGCTTTTTCTCTGCCAGAAATAGCAGTTACATAGACTCAGGGAAGTAACTCCTGCCTGTGCAGGGACTCCTTGTGATAGAAACTAATTGCCAGAAGCAGGAGAGCTCTGGCAAGAGAACACTTGCACTGGTGTGCACTAAGGGAAAATGAGCGCATTGTGTGCCTTGGCTTGGCATTGCCTGCTGCAGATCATCCTGCTAAAAGAAGCCAGAAACTGCACACTTTATGCKCCAGTGCCCCCATCCTTTACWTACTCTCAGCTATCTAAGCTTGCCACTTCATTGTGGCAGTGGACCCATCAAATTTTGGCTGTTTGGTGTCTCAGGATAGCAGGGTGTTCTGGCCAAGAAGGAACTTTYTCTCACCCAAATGCTCTTGATTGTTTACTGTGTGTCTCTTAAACATAAAGGCAGGGACAAAGCAAAGGTCTCCAAAAAAGCAAATGAGAAGAAGCAACAACATCAAGTTAGAAACCAAAGAACTGTTGCTGTCATTAACCAAACATAGAAATAATTAGAAAAACCCAAGCACACAAACGAAAAMACAGACAAAAAAGCAAAATTACTACCTAAAAATTCTATTTTGGAACTGAAGCCCTGTAACTACCCCAGGAATTAAAATTAATTTTCAGACTATGCAAAAGTTTCTTTTTCTATATAAGAACTGAAAWAAAGTAATTCACTGCTTGTAAAATGAACAGTTGAAGTCTTTGATGTTTGTGAGAATAAGCACACGTATTAGCCCCCTAAATGGCAAAAACTAAAGKATTTTAACTTCATCTCATTGAAAATAAAAAAGAAATGTCAAAAAAATCAGATCAAGTTCTCATTTTTGTGTAGGACATACTGTTTGTTGATTAGTCTGTGAGCACAAGCTTGCAGAGACATTTGGCCCCAAAAGGCAATTACAGCTGTTCCTTTGTTTTAATTAGTAGTCTTACTTTCTAGGGCTTTAGAAGTATTACATTAATAATATGTCTTGGTCTGAAACAAATTCATACCAGAACATCATATCTATCTATTTTTTATTATTCTACCACAGCTTATACTAGAACTTTTTTTAAAATACATTTCTGTGGAGCTTTAATCTGGATTTGGTGTTTATCATATGAGTTTAGTGAAAGAAATGTGCAAAAAAATTGCCTTATATAAACTGTGTAAATAAAAATACATTTTGCCTCCAAGTTTGTAAATATAAAAAACTATTTTTAAACAACTACTTCAATTTTCATGCTTTTAACTGCCACCACCAATCAAACCCAGCCTTTATGAAAAAAACTTTACATTTCTGGAGTAATCTTTCAAATAACATTTGCAATTTAATCAACAAATTTAACCCACTTTGAGATTTATTAAGTTGTTAATCCAAAGCTTTTAATTAAGCACAAGAGCATTTAGGAAGTTGAGATTTTGAGGGAGTCTTCTCAGCCATTCTTCAGAGAAGTCTATAACTAGGATATCAGTTTCCATGAGGAATCATCATGTGASCTGCTGTGACACTCTCCACCTGTCCCACCTTCTCCACCCAGGAAAGTTAAACAGGGCTGTCAGAATCCCACTGAACATTAGGCATGTGCTGCCCTGGATCAGGAATTTGTTCAGTCTTACCTCACCTCTGGAAAGTGACTTCAGGGACTCCGCTGTGGTATCAGTCTCTCTATGAGCAATGCCATATTTTGCAGGAGAAGAAAACCAAACTTGATGTCCTGAATCCAAGCAGTTAGCATTGTTGAAACTACATTCTATAGTTGTACTAAACAGAAAGTGCTCTATCACTCTAGTCTGTGTCAGAAAAAGAAATGGTTATATTCAGTATAGCATATTTTCCTCATCAATTCAGAAAATATTGTAGACTTAAAGAATGACAGCAATTCCATAAATAATAATTGAATAGGAAACTTATGGTTCAGTCAGCTCACATAAATATCTCATTAAATCAACTCACGCCAAGGCTTTCCTTCAAGCCAAGATTAGGATCTGCTGTTACTTGAAAATTCCACTTCAGTTTTCCAGCTCAGCCAGCCTGTGTGCTAACAAGTGTGAGACCAAAAGCAGCTAATCCTAGTAGAGAAGTAAATGAAGGTTGGTCTCTTTCACCAGGCAGCAACTGACAGAACCAGAGGACACAGTCTCAAGCTGCATCAAGGGAAATATAGGTTGGATATTAGAAAAAAGTTTTTTACAGAAAGGGTGATAAAGTTCTGGAACAGCCTGCCCAGGGAGGTGGTGGAGTCACCATCCCTGGATGTGTTTAAGAAAAGACTGGATGTGGCACTCAGTGCCATGGTTTAGTTGAGGTCTTGGGGCTGGGTTGGATTCGATGATCTTTAAGGTCTCTTCCAACCTAGTGATTCTGTGAATTTCTCTGAATTCTGTGGAATTTCACAAACACAAACATCGGAATTGTAAAAAAAATTATCTTCTTTCTCTGCCTACTGTCAGGAATCAGATTGGTATTAGCAACASTTGATGCTGTATTAAAATACATGAGCTGCTGTGGGCATAAARAGATTCTGCACTGTGTGATGGAAGCAGTGTCCTGCTCCTGTCACTGTAGCAGGGGCTGGCTGCTGTGACAGCCAGGCTGCTTCTCTGCCGTAGACAAGGGCAGGGTCCCACTCCAGCAGTGCCTCCCTGCCTGTGTGTGACAAAAACTGCTGTCCCCACGTGCAGCCRTGCATCAGAGTGAGCTCTCCACACTCCTGACCTGCTCTGTTTTCTTATCCTAAAGCATGGGAAAAGTCAATAGTTTTCAAGCTTTCACTTTGGAGTTCTAAAAACAAACAAATATTTTTTTCCCAATCCAAATGCACTATATTTTTAGTCTTAAAACTCAATCGAAACAGAAGAGCTAGTGGTGTTGTTCTGTATTAATGACATTTGCTTAAAATCACTATATTTAACAGATTTTGTTTTCTGCTTTCTACTTTAAAAGATGAAGAAAAAAGGGTTTTTCTCACATACAGGTGAAATTTTTCCTGAGTCTTATAACCTAGCCACATTTCAGATAACTTTGCAGGACAGTTAAAATTGCCAACTGATCCTACCAAACTGCTCCAAAGCAGGGTGCAGGGGTAGCTGGAGTTGTATAGAGCTATGTAGTTTTATTTAAGCATTAACAGCTTTTCCCTGTTCTCATTCCTGGCAAAACAGTATTATTTGAACTGAAACTGCACAGAAAATATACATGAAACTTTTAGGATGGAAATTTTTTTATCTAAAATATTAATATTTGACATTGTAAACATCAAAGCAAAATAAGAGACAGATATAGCTCACGTTTTAAAGCATGCTTCCTAGTTGATTGACCTGTCCATCAAAATAACAATAGTGTGCATTTATGCTAAAAAGAATGTAAAGTATTGTTTTCTCACTCCTAAATAAGAAAGGTGCACAAACTACAAATAACACTATAGACTTTTTTAGCCCTCTTCCACACTGATTAGAGTGAGGTCAGTAATTTTTGATGGGGGGAAAAAACCCAAAAACCAGAGAATGYCAGTTTTTCAGATTCAGATTTCTGAAAGGAAGACTCTTTGGGTGCCTGCATTTTCAATGAAATACAGCCAGAGAACTCCTGTGAAAATTTCTTCTTTCTGCTGGTTCATGTGGTTGGTGGCTGCTTGGGGTTCCTTGCCATACAGCCTGCTCAGGGCATAGGGCTCCAAGCTTGCAGAGYTTCTTGGAAGTTGTGTTATACCTTTCAAATTACTGTTGAACAGAAATTCTGTATTAAAGATTCAYGTCTTCAAGGTACTCTATGTTTTATCTCTCTGATATAGTTGGAAATTATATTCACTATATGGGTTAAAGCATTCCTTAAACGGGCAAGAATGTGGTATACTTCATAAGTTTAACTTGAGAAACTGGCAGATAAAACACACAGTGGCATCAGTTACAGATAGAAAATTTTAAAATATGCAAAGAAAAATATCACCATCCCATTTACAAAATTAAAAAAGACCCAATATACTCCAATAACACTACACAAAGAATATAAAATTCTCTATCTATTTCCTATCTAGTTAACTTTTCTAATTTTCTTAACAAATTGAAAGCATGGCAAGAAAGATATTATGCATGGGTAAGAGATTTCATTAATAGACAATGAAAATTTAAAGATTGCTTTGGAAATGCTAAAAATTGACGCTTGACCTTCTGTGAGCCTAATATGCTGTATGTCATTTGGCCTGTCAGCAAATTCTTTCTCATACAATTTAACACAAATCAGTCCTGAAATTCCATCAGCCAAATCATTTTTCTTAGGAAATACTGAAAAAAAAAAAAAAAAAAAAAAAAGGCAGCATGCCCTCAGAGGTGTTTTGTAACCTCAGTCTCTATCTCTAATTCCCTTCTCCAGTTGTTTGGGGTAGTTTTAGACATTAAGCAATGCATGTAAATCTCAGAAAGCTGGAACGTATTATAACCATGTTGTTACAAATTTATATAAATTCATGCAAAAGAGCTCCTATTAAATTTACTTTGAAATAAATGGTGGTTTCTCCATTGCACAATATGCTTTTACTGGATAAAATACTAATATGCACCTCATCCAGCTTTATCTTTTAGCCACTGCTTATAAGTGTTCCCTGACYCACTTGATAATCATTTTACTAAGTCACTACAATGACACACAGCTTTTCATTTGGATTAATTTCCAATCCATAGTCATATCTACTGCTTTTGCTCACAAGATTTAGCTGAACACACTTCTTTCAAATGAACTGTTAAAAAGAACCATAAAATGCACTACACAGGTCCAGATCCAAAGTCTCAAAGTCTGTTACTGTCACGTCCTTTTTTTTTCCCCAAAAGCAGCCAACATGAATGCCTACAAATGAATACTAAGGCAGAGGAGGTGATACAGGGATACCTCCCTGGTAGACTCCCCCAGAGTCCACTGAAGTGTAACATGACAAGTTKCTGGCTAATCAAGCTAACAAGCAGCTTTATAGTTCTAAAATAAAACCCCTTTTGTGGCTAAAGCTGTAGGAAACTGAGCCTAGATATTCTTTTCTTGTTGGCTCAAATATCCATAACAAAAATCTTGCAAATAACTTTAATCAGATTAAGYTCCTCTCTCCCCTCTCCTTCAAGACCTCCATCCAGCCTTTTGCTCCTTCACCTTCATGCAGTGTGCTGCAGGTCGACAGCATCAGTGAAATCACAGAAGGAAATCTGAATTAAGGAGGCACTTTCAGAGTTATTTTCAAGCAGGATATTGTCCTACACCTATAATGTGTGCACAGTGCAGTTGCTCATACTCCTCCAGTACAACTCTTCTGCCAAATCCTGGGACTGGGATAGGCACAGTTGGAAAGTTGAGGAATGGGGACAATTTAATCTGGCTACTGAGACAAACATTGTAACTCCCCTGTAAAGAGACTAATTTTAGGTATGAAGGGGGATTTAATACAATGAGAGTGCAGCTTTCAAATACTATACATTCTATGAAATATTATGGTTAGAATTTTTTATTTCAAGTAATTTAGTGATACTCATTTCTCCAACAGTGATCTATTGTTCCACAACAGATTTTTTGAAAGAGGAAGTTCAGTCCCTGGCACTGTTAATCCAAATCACACAGGGAATTAAGTAGGAAAACAGGATGAATTAATATAATGAAGCCACTCAACTTGCTCTCAGTTTCTAACAGCTGGAATTATAAGAGATAAACAGCACACAAACTTGACAAAGTATTAAGTATTACCAAAAACCTGGTATGCATGGTTTGCCACATCTTTGCAGTGTGATAATCACTATAAATGAATAATTTTACTGATWGGTTTCTCAGGCTTGCTTAGAAGAACATTTCCAAGACATTTCRAGAGTACATACTTCATTCAGYGTGGAATTTTTGTTGGTGGAAAAAGCAGTCAGATAGATGTAATGTGACAAATCATCTTGCTGCTACTAACCTATTTATTATTCAAGGCCTTAAAGTTAGTTACAAAGATTTTCTAGAACTTCATATGAAGCTGCTGCWCTGGCATTCCCTCTGTTTATAAAAGGCATACACTGAAAGACAATATCCACTTCTCAGCAATAACCATTAATGACTCCACAGCTGCTCCAGCATCTTCTCCAAGCACTTCATGCTGAATTTCTTATCAGCATGATAAGAAAATATCTTCAGACTGGTCTGAAAGATTTAGCTTTTTTCAACATGCTACTTGTGACAAAGATCTCCTAATAACCTTATTTTCAGAAACACTACCCTCTTGCCCTGATAAGACAACACATTAACATGTATGGTGGGTATAAATAAAATCAGTCATAGATTTATTAATCAGTAGGTTTATAATTTMAAAATTAAACACAGTTTAAGATCTGAAGTGTCTCCTAGCCAAGGACACACAGTTGATATAAAAGCTCTGGTGGAAAAGAGTGGAAGGAGAACAGGGAAGGGGGGAACTAAAACCTCAAGGATGCAGGTCCTTAATCCTGAATTTGAAGAAGTCCTTCCCATACCTAACACAAAATTAATACCTTAAGGAAAACACTATTGAAAATTAACAAAAACAATGAGTGATTATAAAACCTGAAAGTTGTTCTAGTGGTCTGTATGCACAGGACAGGATCTTAATTTTTTTTTTAATTTTAAGTACAGAGAAGTTTATTGGATGGCTAAGTAGTTCAGCACAGACCATCATGACTGTCTACAAAGAAGTCCGCTTCACAAATGGCCACATCCACTGGAGTCYCTCAAAATCCCATCAGATTCTACCATTACATTTCTTAGCTGGTAAAAATATCACAATTGTATTTACATTCTGTCTACCAGCAATGGTTGAAATGTAATGACTCTTCATAGGAATAACTACCATGTTTTACTTTGCAAAAGGAAGTAGCAGCAAACATTGTGCTAGTACCCTGATCCTGACAGAAGTTGCTTTGCCCATCCCTTCTGCTGAAAAAGAAGAAACACAAGACAGGAAATAAAGTACAGCTTAACACAGGGGAGAAAAGTACAAATTACTTTGATTCATTAAAATAACATCATACCCAGCCCCCTCCCACTCCCAATGCCACCACCCTCACTGAAGTTACAAAAGCAGTGGATGATTTTCTGTAGAGCCCTAACCTACTTTATGTCACACTGTGGAGTGCAGGCAGTATTCTGAAACACCAAGTACCAGGAAAGGGTATTCATAGATTCAAAGGCAAATGAATACAGCAAATCTCAACAGTGAAGGGATGTAAAAAGCACTAAGAAAAGAAGGGAGTATATTAGTCCATCAATAAGCCATTGACTCAAGAAAATAGAATCCCAACAGTAGTTTCACCCCTTATTTATGTCCTCACTCTTCCTAAAACATAAAGATAACTGCAATTTATTATTGTTCTCTTATATTCCTGAGGTTACCATTTGGCAAAAATGCAGAGCTCACCTCTTGTGTGCCATACCTTTGTGGTTCCTGTATCGTATCAGCAAATTCATCCACTTACACATTTCTGTATACATATAAATAACAAAATACATTTAAGTTTGAATAATAATCTTTATTTCTTTATTAGTTTATTTGTAAAAGGTACATTGTAATCCTGAGCTACTGCTTTTATACATTTAGCGTCATACAAAGACAGATCATTTACAGTTCGATCATTTACATTTATTGTGCTTCAAAATCCTTATCCGAGTATCATTTTGACTTAGCAGGAACATAGATAATTTAAATTACATGTATCCCTGAAACATCCATATTAATTTACCCATCTGACCCCATTAGCTAAATTACTAGTAGTCTAAATCACTCAGGACATTCCTTCTGAATTTAGCAAAAACTTTTTTAAAATTATAAAGATGGGCAGTGCAAGAACTGGTCCCTCAATCCTTTGTGAATACATCATTAGAAAAAACTTTCTGTTTCCGTATTCTCTTGGCAAGTCAGTGCTAAATTGATTAGATGTACTTTGATGGAATGGTCCAAGAAATAGTTTACTAATTTCCTTATTACAGCAGTTAATGAGAATTTACAGTGTCTCCCTTTGCAGTGACCAGTGTCATAACTCTCCCAAGCAGGGAAAATCTGATGTGATCAGAGGAACGTAAGAGGCAACCCATCACCGTCTTATTGTCATCTACATGACACTGAAGTATTACAAACCAAGTCATATGAAATGCTTCCCTTAGACCCTGTAAAGGAACTTGTACGAATAACCAGAGTTAAGTTCCATAATCCGAGCATGGCTTTTAGGATTTGCCAGTTAAAAAAAAAACTAAACAAAACAAAAACAAAACAAAACAAAAAAAAAACAAAAAAAACCAAAACAAAAAAAACCCCACCAACCAGAACAAACCAAAACCTCACTCCCAGGATCCTTGAGGAAAAAGCATTTATCCATTTATCCTAACTGAAATCCAATCCTGGATAAATGTAAATTTAATTGGAATACCAAAATAGCATCTCTCTACCTGAAAAATCTCCAAGCATACAGTGTTTACAAATGTCTCTCTAGCAACAGTGTCAGTCTTTTAAACACTCACAATTTTCATTTCCTGAATAAGGTCACTATGATCTTAGGCAAAAGATGCAGTAAAGCAGTTCTAGCAAAATGCTTATTGCTTAGGTTTTAAAGCAAGCCACTTGAATATAATTTTAGTTAAAATGTTAAGTACAAATGTGAAGCTACTGTAGAAACACTTATAAACACTCTTGCTTTTGAATTCTTACTGATAATCTAGAAAAATGGCAGACAGATTTTAACATAAAGGAAATGTAAAACTTAATACTGTTTGAAATACAATTCAACGCCTATAAAGACAGAGTTATGAACATGTAAACATAGCTTTAGTATTCAGAGCTAGGGAATCTAGCAGCAAAACAAACTATTTGCATATTATGTAGTGCAATGAACATTTGTTCTCAGAGACCCCCAGTCTTTAAACTACTTTGAACAGAATGGAATCCTTACAGGAAAGGTTTTAAAAGTGTCCAAGATGTAATATCCAGAACTACTAGATGTTCATCTATAACTTAACAATTTCTCTATGCAAAACCGTGCTCTGGATAGCTGACTTTAATGGCCCCCCAGTAGCAGGCTCGAATGAGGCAGATTAAACCTAAGAGATAAGCAACAGCCCAAGAAACATATGTTGCGTGAAATCGCCTGGCGAAATCTTGTGTACCAACCTAAAAAGAGAAAACAGTAGTGTCAAACATACAGCACTGTCTGTTCTTCATGGAAGAGCAAGTTATATTAAGGAGAAGCATTTCAGCACCTTTTCAACTCTGGTAAGGGTAAATTAGGTGTTTTATTAGCTTGATTTTACATAACCATAGGATAATTGAGCTTGAAAGGGAGATCAGGAGACCTCTAGTGCCAACTTCCCAATCAAAGTAGGGTCAACCCCAAGGTCACACCAAGTTGTTCATGGTTTTAACCCAGCTAGGTCCCAAATAACTCCAAGGATGGAGGCTACACAAGCCTCTAGACAAACTTCATAGAAAAATGTTTTCACATAATTTCCCAATTYAGTAAGGTCATAGAAAAAGGAAAAGAGATTTGTCACTCACTGTTTTTATTTCTGGCTTTGTTTCTATTAGGGAATCTGGAAAATCCTTCATAACTCATTTAAGATCACACATAATTAATTATTCAAGTTAAAGGCATAATGAGAATTACACATATGAATTCACTGGAGGTATTTCCTCACATTAACTTTTCTGGGATTCCCAGGTAGAAAGTTGGCTCTAGTAACCTGTATGAGATACTAGTAAGCCAGATACCACTGGTTCCACTTAACAGAATAGCAACAGACTGAGCCTTCTCATTTGTAAATAGCTTATGAGCTGGCTTTACTCTTTACAGCTTTTACAAATTACAAAGACTCATACATATTTCTAGTGCTTGGGTCCCATTCACCTCTATTGCAGTGGAACTTATATTTCTGGCTAAACAGCAACATGTATTTCTGGAAACATGGAAGTTTTGAGAGCCCTAGCGAGAGCAAGATGTTCCAGTATTTCTACGGTGAAGTGAACCACTTTCATAAAACTCAAGTTTTTAGAGATGAAGAGTCAAATTTAACATCAGAAAAAAAGAGATTATAGAAGTGCCAGAATATTAAATGATTAAGTTCACAGTTTTAATAGAGATGACAAAAACCACACCAATATAGGAAGTTTTACTCAATGGCTGGGAAAAGAAGAGCTGGTCAACTAAGAGAACTCCTTTGAACACACACACCCCTGCACACAGCTGCAAATTTATCATGGGACATCACTCACAGTTAATCCAACACCAATGAAGATGCATATCATTCCAATTGTGATATATGCACAGCAGCGCCTCCGTGGCAGTGCACTTCCAACAGAAGAACTGTTAGAAAATAAATGGTGTTGTAAATTAAAAGCAAACAAAAAAATCCCAAACCCAGCCAACCAAATAACAACCACCACAAAAAACACCCCTACTGTCAACAGTAACTGTTCAGTCTCAATGGGGAATGGAAAGAGAATGGCAATACACCATCTTCAGTTTATAGAGTTGTAAGCAAAATCTATAGCTATACTACAAAGTACAGGACAGAGTCCTCATTTTTATTGTAAAGAACTTCTGGTGATTATCCAGTAGCTAAAAATCTAGGTGCTTACAAGAAAGGGAATGGTGCCACATCCACAGTTTGAGTGTGTCTACCTTCTGCATCCACAGTACATCCCAGTAATTGTCTTGGATGGCAAAACTCAAGTTTGCTTTTCAGCTTCCATGCAAGACACCCTTCAGACTTTTAGTACATCAGCATATGCCTTCAATACTGCACTGCATCTAAGTAAGTGAAAATAACTTCTACCATCCCTACATGTCATTAATATAATAACAATCTTCACTAACCATTTCTTGGATACTCAATACCATTCAGTGACTAAACTGCTCTGAAGATAAATACAAATCATTTTAGTCACAGATATGTAATTTTTTTCCATGTTCAACATGTCCAAATACTGAAATTCTTTAGCCTATTAAGTCAACTAGAAGAACATGACAAGTTCTTACTTTGCCATTTCTTTCAGAGTTCTATCACAATTTATATGATCTGCACAAATAACTTCTGACAACCAAGGTAAATAAATCCTCTGGAAGTTCTGTCACTCATCATCAAGACTATGAACTCCAGGAGAGACAGCTGCGTCAAGACAGTGCTTCACTCTAACAGACTACAAATGCAATAAAACATAACATTATCTACTACAAGTTAGAAAAATTATTCTAGAAGCTCAACATTGTTTAGCAAATACATCTTGAGTCACACATTTGCAATCACATACAGCTTAGTAATGAGAAAAACAGGAATATGATTTAAGTCCACTGAAACACAGTTAAAAGGACTAGAGAGGCAGAAGTGCTTTTATAAAGCACACATTATCTATCTTAGAGGTGTTTTGAAGCATCCTGAAGCATGCTATCATTAGTTAAATACTTCATCCCATTCTGGGAGATCAACACACCTTAGGAAATGTGTAATGCTTTTACTCATCTCATGATAGTTCAACTTATTCAAGCTAAATGCGTAACAGAAAAAAGCACTGCTGAACAATTGAAGCAGTACACACATCATATGACTGACCAAATTTCTGGCTCCAGTTAATTAACCACATAGCAAGGCCTCATATGCTTAGCATGTGACTAAAATTTTTTAAGTACTTGTCTTAGAAAGCCTTCAAATAGATTGCTTTAAGCAGCTTTACTTCAACATTATTTCTTTACAAGGAATTTCTGAAATGCTCTAAGAGAAAAACAAACAAACACCACCACAGTCCTCAAGCTAACACAATGAGCTTCATCTTTCAAGGCAAGAATTGAATAAAGTGAGTACTCATATGCCATTTTCAGAGGAGCTGGAAAAGTCCCTAAACAGTACTGCTCATTACCTTCCATGGGGAAATTACTTCCTTAGCAAAACCTCACCATACATGGTGAAATAGGACACTGGAGGGTGCCTGGCCTGAGTTAAGATTAGGGTAAGATAATTCCCAGTTGGGCAAATAATGGTATCTTACCCTCTCACACACACACCTCCACAAACTCCCCAAAAGCCACTCTACAGCCATTCTAGAAAAGGGATATGTTGTTCAATTCCAAGTTACGTGAGTTAAAAATAATAAAACCAAACTGCAGTTTTATAAAAGGGAACAAGAGRAAAGACTGAGTTTGCCAAACTGACCTTAGGTTCCCTCCTTTACAGGATTTTGTGGCTATGTACTCAGAGTTAATGCTATTATAGAGCCGGATACCATAGGATAAGCTAGTAAAAATGTCAKGTTCAATACAGCTAAAACATACATGATACTTATTGTACCGTGTATTGCACGCAGAGTCAAAGTTCATTCTGGAAAAGAGACTTTCACTTTCAGAGCTGACTTGCAGTCTTATTTTTGTAATCATAATATTGCAGGTGCTGTRTGTATTTTCCATCCATATTTCTCATGTGTTTCCTCCTATCCAGTAAGAAAGGCTGGRGGAGAAACCATCAACTGAAATACCACAAAATGGAAATTTAAAGAATGGCTCAATTTAGCTGCTTTTCTCTTTCCACAGAAAGCAATGATTAAATAAAGATATTAAAGTTTTTACAGTCGTGTAACAGACCTAGGAGTCCAAATAAATCATTATTCATTTTTCACCTCCTAACAGTGATGTTAGCCACTGGCCTCCCCTAGATAGTGAGGCTTCCTCTACCCACCCCAAATTACACAAAAATTCCCCAAATTTACTTAGAATAAAGTTGAAACTCCATCCCAAAAACCTACCAACTGTGAAAACTCTGACAAGCACATCTGGCAATATTAAAATGGGATCAAAAGAACTTTCTTCATATCACAGAAGCACCCAATTAGTTCCATTGTGGGAACATGAGGGAACTCTCTAGAAAGCAGCAGTTCCTTCTTTCTGAGCTGCTGCTGAGGAAGCAAAGGCACCTGCCAGAACTCTGGGCGGCAGCAGCAGATGTAGAAGATGCCAAATCCAATACTGCATCATGGAGTAAAATAGAAGAGGGGAAAACTGCCACATGGGACAAAGGCTATTAAAAAAAGTACCACAGGAAGGAATGTTGGGCCTCTTGTGCTCCAAGTAATAGGAATTATGACCAGGATTTCAAACATGCTTTTAAGAGGAAAAATAAAATGCCAATATTTTGAAGGTGAATAGCACTGCTGAAATTAGCCTTCACAGCAGTGATGGGGTTCCAACATCTCTCTCTTTACTARAAGTCCTTTATGGGCAAAGGCGCTATAAATTCATTAGGGTTCATAGTTTCGGCAGACCTTAAAAAGTAGAAGAGATAGAYTCTACAGGAAAAAAAATAGATTTGACATTCTGTAATAATAACCTGTACCATTCAATTCCCTTTCTAGTAACTGAGTTAATGAACTGAATTTTCTAGATGATTTAATATACATCTTGAGAAAGAGAACAGCAAACAAAAAAACAGCTCCTGCTTCTTCATCATTAAACGAGAAAAATACCAGAAGCCTTCCCTGAATCTCTCACTTTTGGAAAACAAGCTGATAAACATCTGGTATTTAAAAATGCAGAACACTAAATCAGCAAAAAGAAACTGTTTCTCCCCCATTCCCAGGTGTCACTCTAAAACACAACTGTATAATGACAATTTCCTTACTAGCTACATTTATTTTCCCTATGCAAGTAAGGGCCTGTGTCAGGCAGAGCCACTACACATCAGTAAGGCTTCTGCAAACACCTTACCTAGACTAACATGACAGCTCTATAGTCCACTTCCAAAGGGATTTGGTTGTTTACCAGTAAGATTTCATTCTCTACAGCACATTCCTACATTTCCCAAGTTATTTTTCAAGACARAACAAGTGCATCACAAAACAAAGTTGTATCACGATGGCAGCACATAGATGGGACTGAAAACAGACAAGATCCTATTTGCCCCTACACTCAGATATGAGAGATTCCTTTGTTTAGGTACTATGAGGCATGATGGCTTTATTTATCCTGGAACACTGTTTCATTTTTAACTTTTTCAAGTAATAACTACTGATCTCCCCTGCAGTTTTAGAAGACATTGGTAATATAAAGTTCTAATATCCATCAACCAAATGGAAGGTCACAAACAAACTACCTGCAGAGATTCACTGGACTCCCAAAAACATTTGAAACAAAATTATGAATCTAAAAAGTGTTAGCTGATGTCTCCGTGGAAAACTTACTGTTGCAGTGATTCAAGGTGCCATTTGCCTTAGCCTACACTATCCTTTTCTCAGTGACAATTATCAACTTAATCAACAGAAGAAATGAACAGTTCTACATCTGACTACTCAGCTACTAATGCAAGAAGTTTTGCATTAGTAAGATTCAACCCTACATTCCCTTTTAACTACTTGGCTATGCTGAGCTCTGACAAAGACCTGATAAAAAGCAGGTCACTGCAGTTACTTATWCCATCATCATGACTCAAAGTTGTGTCTCACCTATGCTGTGCCCTAAATCCATGTATCAGAAATGTTTATGCTGCTGGAAGTGCAGAACGTCCAACCATTGCATTCCAAATGCGGGAAAACACCGAGCAGCTCATTCAAAGCTATATTATAATGTTCCACAGTTTGCATCCTCAGCCCAAGGACAGATGTGCCCACTTGCTAAAATTTGTTTTGCATTCTGCAATACAGTTGCCATGCAAACTGTAATTATCACAAATTGCACTGCAGAGAGGCTCCCACTTTCCTACATATGGATGGCATGCTTTGCACTTTATGGAGGAGAACATGACAAAAAAATTTGGCTGGAATTTAAAACAGAAGCAACATTAATCAACAGAGGACAGACCAAAAGATCACATGCTGTGACTTTTAACTATTGTTTGGAGCATAGTTTATTTTGCTGCTGTTATTGTTAGGGTTGGGTTTTTTGTTTGTTTGTTTTCTGTCTTTAATGTTAAACAACAAATAACACCGACCTAAGGAGAGTCAAGAAAAAAGCCAAGGTCAGCTAACAAGGGTGACATAAAATATAAAACATAATTGCAATTAGTTTTAAAACAAACCAAACAGCAAAACTCCAACCCCTGCTCAAGGACTGAACAGACTTAATGTGTTGGTACACACACTCCTGCAAAGCAGCATCTCATCAAGACTGAGTTTATTTAACCTAAGCAAATTAGAACATATCCACAACTCCACACTGAGTTAGTTAAACCCCTGAGGTTAAACACAGCTCTAAACTGACTTCTCTATCAAATACTCCAATAAAAAGACTTCAGCTGGTGTTGAAGGCCAGGCCATGCCCACACCTACAGCACATTTATCCTACACTTTCTCCTTCCTAAGGGACCTGCTAGTTTTCCTACAACATGCAACACAGCTGAGGTTCTCCATTCCCAGTGGAAAACATGTTTGTTCCTTTAACTGGAAGTCCCACTTGCCTGTCAAAGGAAGACAAATATTTAAATAAATCAGCAGGACATGAAGGTCTCTGAAGTAACATTTATATCTTATTTCACACCATGTGGCTGAGATCTCATACAAATTTAAAGTATGTTACTAGTGAAACAATTCAAATTAAGAATTCCTGAGCTCAGATAAGAAAGGCCAAACAAATACTCAAAAAGAGAGGCCCCAAAAAAACCAAACCAAAACAAAAAGCTTACAGCTCTTGTATTCTAATTTTTCTTGTTCTTGAAGTAATAGCAAATGAGTACCCAAGTTATTCCACAGTCACTCATAAACATTAACCAGGATAATGCATTAAGATGCTTAACACAAGTTGAGTGTTGAGTTTATAGTAYCAGTAAACCTTCTTTCAAATTAAGACAAGATTATTTCCTTTCCTCCCTTTACAATAAAGTGATTCAAGTTCTACCTTTAAAGATGATATCTTATTACTACTATGAAGAGGTAAAATTTCAAGGACATAAAATGTTAATTTTAGCAACCTATTCCTGTCTATTGTTAGCAGCTTATTTTTGCCTCTATCAATTCAATCAGAGCATTTTCATAAATGCAGGTGGATATGTCAAAGCTACTGATTTCTGCATAAAGAATGGAGAATTCACATGCACACAATATCTGCTTTAGCCTTGAAGTTCACGTGAACACAGCAAAATAATCAGCACAGCCAACACATTTTACTCCAAAGACTTACAGAAGAAACACTGGCTACTTCACAGTAATTTACATAACCTTGCTTTCAGAGAACTTACATTTTTTTGCAGTGTGGGCATTTTGCTAGTGTGTTAAACCTCAGTTCCATCCACTGTAAAAAGAAAAAAAGAAAAAGGTTGAAAAGCAGACCTGAGAAAATGGTTGTGCACTTAATGTTAAATGTCGCCAGGAAAACATTTTGCTTCTCAGACTCTTTGATTTGTTTTTTGTTTCCTTCTATAAATGGGATGCCCTTTTGTCAGTGGCAACATCGGATTGGGATTTCCATGTGAACATTTCCCATGACTTGACTTAGTATTACAAAATTTGCTTGACGTAATGTGGTTGCATCAACAGGCATAGTATGGGCAAYATTATAATATTAATAGGTTTTCTTCTCTTACTTAAAGACTATGAATATACCCTGAATCAAAATAAGTGTGTTTTCTTTGGCACAATTACAGACAGAATTATTTTCCAATCTTTTCCCAACTTTTGCATCATTTATGAAAACTAAGTTATGGGTATACAAAAAAATGCGGTAAAGAATATTTAAGAAAGATATCAGGTTTTACATCAATGAAATAGAGAACACGTCTGACTACTTTACATCACTGTTAAAAAGATGATATGTAAAACTGTACATGCTAAGGTCACCACCTTCCATGCTCAGACCGAAAGCTATGTGGGAAACAGTCTTAGTGAAAGCAATGCCTAGAACAACCTCAACCAGGGGATACACCACGATATACTGACTTAAAAACAGCAAGTTCTGTTCTATTTCATTCTRTGATAACAGTATTAAGCAAGCATTTAAACATGTTTGCCTTGATCAAGGGAATAAGGCTCTTTTTCTTTTCCTGTAAGCAGTTATTTTGTAACTGCAGCTCTCTTCCCTTGCCTTTCTCAAGTGGAGGGTAGTTGGAAGTTTTCTGGCTGATGCAAAAAGTCACACTGCAAGTTAAAAGCAGGAGAAGAAGCCACAGAGCAGATCCCCAGTGCCTCCATGAGGCCCTTCCTTATCTCCGTGAGAAATCTGAAGCTGTCCTACTGAAGTGAAAGCCACAAATCAAAATCAGAGCCCATCCTCATATGGAAAACACCACCAACCTACAGCAAACACCATTTAAATGCTGAGAAGAAATTTATGATTTTTATGAGCAAAGAAAGATTTCTTCTCACACCTTGTTAGTATGAAGAGRTTTTGCTGTGAGCAAAGTCTTGAACTGGGGTATTTATTGAGCGTTTTCCTACCTCTTGAATATCTCCCTCAGGTTTTTTTTACTTAGGGATAAATCTCCACTAAAAATAAATCCATCTTTTATTCTCTTGTTCTGAAGTATCCATTTACACATTTACAGGACAACTAGGTAACCGGTATGACTTGTTTACAAAACTTGACCAAACTGATTTARCAGTTTTATTTTAGTCCTTAATAAAACTTCTGTAATGCTCCCCACCCAAGCAAAGTTTTTTAAGAGCATTAATTCTACTTCCACATTCCTGGCAGAGGAGCAAGTTAAGTATTTTTCTGCATCCCTTTCAAAAACCTACTCAATTTCCCTTAACTCTACACAGCGAAAGTGGGATAAAATGCMATTGTCAGTGTTGGGGATGGAGAGAGGCCTCACCAGAGCAGTTATTTCAGCTTTTTAAACTGCAATTCCAGAAATAAAGGCAAGACTAATTCCAGGATCTATATTTTACCTAATAGTAATTCAACTTCACTTCTATAGACCAGTTTCAATTCTATATCACAGTGTAGGCAACTCCATTTCCTTGGTTACTCWTTAATGATCTTTCCAGAATTTTAAGACTTCTAATTATTAGCCAAAATTATTAAAGGCTACAAACTCAAATGCATTTGGGCTCCAATTATTGATGGAAAAAGGAGTCAGACATAATCTRTTTTCATTGAGAGTTACCTGGAAATAACAGAAGCATTAGCTGCTATGATGACTTTTACACAGACCAGAAGTATTTATAGAAAAAGAGCAAAATTGTGACAAGACTTTCAAAGTACAAGAACTCAAATCATATTAGCACAGYGGGGAAAGGTTATGTTTGTGTACATTCTAAATCATGCTTAAGCTGGCATTTTTTACCCATACTCCAGAGTGCTTTAAAGTACCTAATATTGATTCATGCTGTTAAGAAGTTACACTTACATGAAATTTAGCTCTCTGCTGAGAATACAATGATTTTTTTAATTGGAGCAATACAATATACAGCCCAAATCCCTGGTTAGATRTACTGAAACACAGATGAAGAGATGAGGAATACAGAACTCGTCAATGTCAACTGYGGACAAAACCAGACATCCATCAAAGGAATTACTAGAAGAACAGTCAAACATTTTCCTTCTAAGCCTATAACAGTTCTCAGTGCATTCAACATAAGACAGTGGGGAAAAAAAGGCCCAAAACAAAACAAAAAGACATAAATACATACACAGTCCTACATAGAGCTGCTGCTGCAAAAGAAGCTTCCTCTCCATTCYCCTCTGGTCCTTTAGGAAAGCAAAATACTTTCACAAACTAAAACATATCTTATTWTTCTGAAAAGTTTAATGGGTTTTCTATTCAATTATTTCAGAAGTAAGTATTTTCATATTTGATTACTTTAAAAAAACAAAATTGACAAAGCACAGCTGACAAAGCATAGTGCTTAGCCTGCAGCCTGTGGCTTCCATAGCTTGCTCCTGGCTTCTTGTCCCTGAGGTCCCTCCAAAAACAGGACAGTAGCAGGAAGATGGCAGAGACGGGGAGGACACAGGGATAGCCCTCCCTTGTCCCCCATTTCCAAAGGCAACTCAGCCTCTGACAGCCACAGACCACTGCAGGCAGAGGTCCCTCAGAGGAGTAGCAGGGAATGATTTACTGCTGGCAGAAACAGTAACTGCACAGCCCAAATCCAAAAGCTCCCAAAACAGCCCAAACCAGATCAAWCTGATATTTAGCAACACAGCTAAACCCTCATCCTGCCCTCCTTTTCTACTTTATCCCTTTTTCCATTTGTCAAGTCCAAACCTTCCAGAAACAGTAAAAACTTTAACAGAGAAAGAACTTCTATCAGGTTACCAAATGAAAAAAAAAAATCTGATTAACAAGATGTGAAGTATCGATAGTTCAGCTACAATTTCACTTCAGTACTAAGCCATTCTTCCAGCTAAGACAGAGAAACTTTAAGGCACACCATAGCAAGGAGTGTGGTTTTCATAATTTGYAAAAAACACCCCCCCATGTGCAGAGGCAAGCAAAACACAGTCATGTTTTCAAATGGAAAATAAAATCTTGGAAAGGGGGTGAACAAGMTGATACTCTTAAAAGAACAAAGAACATGACAATTTGAAAGTAAAAGGGATAGCCGAGTGAGTTGCTGAGAGATGCATCTAGCACTACATATTTTCTTCACAACATGGAGATATCAAAAGGCAGAAATATTAACTCAGAAACTGAGCTTCCAGGCTGGCTAAAACACTTTTTTGTTGCTTCTCTGCTCATTCTGAAATCCAAACAATTTCCTGATTTTTCTTAACTAGAAAATTTATTTTCAGAATCTCAAACTTAATTACAGAAAAAAGTGGAAGCAAAAGACTGATGGGAAAGATGTGTAACATGAGGTAAAAAAGGGTTTGTTTCTTGATAACTCAGCATAAAAAAATAGCAAGCTTCCAATTTCTAATGGTTCAGAGAGCTTCTTTTCAACATATCATGAAGTGACAAATTGGTCTTATCCTGGCAGACAGGACTATGAAGTTCAAAATGCTGCAGTTCCCAAAAGCAGCCAGATGATATGAAGTCACATGCACAAACCCCAAACTGGAAAACTTAACCTTTTAATGCATAATCCAGTAGTCATGGGCAAAACCACACTTTATGGATTTGGTTTTTTTCCCTTATGTTCACCTGAAGTAGTTCATAGTGCAAACTGCAAAGTTAATCTGGAGTGTACTTGTATAAAGTAAACAGGAGATCAAGACAGGTAAAACTCCCATGCCTGTYAAAGTCCCTAAATATAGGCTGAAAAAAAAGGCAAACAGAAAACCCACTTCAGCTATCTTCAGTTTCAGACTACAGTTCTTTAGCAAGGGTTATAAGAAATTATGTATTTTTTAATATATAGGCTGAATTAGTAGACAGAATATTTCTAGAGCATCTCTCTAATTGGTTCCCAGTTAGCAGATTACTAGTAAACTCCTCATCATATTTCTATTTCTTTTCAGAAAAAAAAAGAAAGAAAGAAGCATAAGGGCCATCTCCAGTTTCCTGCACTCATCACTTACTGTAATAGTTAAAACATTACAGCACACCTGTCCTGGATTCAGCTGGGACTATAAATKTTCTTCTWAATAGCTGGTACAGTGCTTTCTTTTGGATTCAGTAACAATGTTGGTAACAAGCTAAGGTTTTAGTTGTTGCTAAGTAATGTTTACCCTAAGTCAAGGACTTTTCAGTTTCCCATGCTCTGTCAGCAAAACGTGCACAAGAAGCTGAGAGAGAGCACTACCAAGACAGCTGAGCTGAGCTGGCCAAAGGGATATTCCATACCACAGAACATCTTGTTTGGTGCACAAACTGGGGGAAGCTGGCTGGGAGATGCTGATCACTGCTGGGGCACTGGCTGGGTCAGCAGGTGGTGAGGAATTGTATTAAGCAYCACTTATTTCTCTTGGGTTTTATTCCTCTCTCTCTTTCCATTACTATTATTACTGTTATTTTCATTAACAGTATACTTTTTCCATTTATATCATTAGATTGTTATTATCTCAACCCTCAAGTTTTACCTTTTTCTCAGTTCTCCCCACCACCAGGGCAGGGGGCACCTCACTGATCCATAAACCCAAAGTGAAGACTTGAAGGCACGAGCCACTATAGAGCCTACCACAAAAGCAAGCCCTTCTGTCTGCTGGTACAAGCTGACATGGAGTGGCATCCCCTAAGCTGCCTTTTTCCTTGCACAAGGAAATGCACTTGAGTATTCTCTGATCCTTATGTATCTTACAATCCTTTGTTTCAGGAACGTGCCACCTCTCTCATGACTGTTTTCTTTAACTGTACTCCTTATCTAGTCATTTCCTACAACCCACAAACCTGAAAGAGATTCAAATCACTGCTGGATGATGAAGCCAAAGCTAGCTTGCTTGTGTGCTGCAGTCAAAACTCAATTGTGGCAGCACCTTGTCCATTTAAAAGGCTACAGAGAGTTCAACTGGCACTCTGACATATAAAATAAAACCTCCAGTTCTCCAACAACCTACCGATATGCCAATGGCAAGTGCCAYAACCAACAGCTTTCCAGGGCTCATACAGCAATGACAGAACTGTTCCAYTGGCCACTGCAGAACACAGCCACCACTGCAAGCCCAAACAGAATCTGGGAAACCAACTTCCTCTTCCAGCACTGCCCACTCTCACATCATGAAGCAATAAGACATGGGCTTTATCCATCCACGTACAGAAAGGCTGTAAAAAGTTTTCTTGAAACACACAAAAATAACAAAAACCAGACCATACACTCATATTAATGAGTAAAGAAGTTTTAGTTCCTCAATGATGCCAGAGAGTGAGGCAATACACTCTAAAAACTGCTTACAACAAACAGCTTGAGGGATAGCACAGTGAGGCAAGAAGGAGAATCTGATGCTTTACTTACAAGGAACGTATTTCCACAGTGCCCACACACCACTCTAGTTCCATCTGATTGAACTGGCAAGGCAGGTTGAGCTGGCTGCTCCTCTGGAATCAGCATCACTGGACCAAGAGTAATGATGCGCCTACTGTGTTAAGAACATTAGACACACACGTAATTAAGCTAGCAAAGAGAGGGATGATGTGTTCAAGCAATTAACTCAGTCACTACCAAATATTTTTATACATTTAAACTATAGTCTACTTGTTAAACAGCTGATGTATCCAGTTTTGGTCACTCTCCAAAGTATTTTCAGTTTTTAAAATATTCTCTTTCCCTGTAAGATCAGCCTATATCACACAAGCATAAGACAGACATGCTTCTCAGAAAAATGAAAACTTAATACCCRGGCTGAGCAAGTCTAAGAATTGACATGTACATATCCATGTGAAACATGCAGAAAGAGTAAGGATCCTCCATAACCTAGTTCTCCTTCCCACACTACTGACAACCATGTCAATGTAAGAAGAATATCCAYACTTGCACAGTAAAAATTCCATTCAAATTGAGTAAACTAAAAAGGAAAACCACTCTAGGTTAGCTAAATKAAATCAATTTACTTTAAAGTAAGTATTTACTTTTATGTTCAACATGTCTCCAGTTCAGTTAGACAATTTGTCAGTCCAAAATGACAGTACCCAAATTAACCAACTCAGAATAAGGATGAGACTTCTTAGAAAGAAAAAAGTGAAGGAAAACAATAAAGCAATATTTAATTTGTATTGCATCTCTGCCATCTACAACCAAAATTGTATTCTGAATGGCTTTCCTTTAATCTGGAGTCTTCCATTTAGGTCACACTCCCAACTCTCTCSTTCAAAATACACTACACCAATTTTGCTCAGTTTCCAGCAAGACAAATACATAGGCTATCTTAGGAAAACTGCTTACATGTATGCTTTTGAGATTATTTTAATAAAATTAAGCAATTTCTAATTTAGTTTAGTTACAACCATGGGATATATTATAACTGAACTATCCCATGAACATTCTTGCAATCTGAGAAAATGTTTGGAATGTTYTGAAGTCCTACCCAACCAAGCGTTAGTAAAAAAGAGTTAATTCTCACAAGTCTCAAACTATGTTTGAAAACCAGAACAGCCAATACACTGGTGACTAACTAGGGCACTTGGTGGGGTAGAACTCCCCTCCACACATCTGCAGACTCAGCCTTCCTCTCCCTTTCTCCTGTTAGAGCTGCACCACTTCCAATCAAACTCCTCCTACCTCAGTGGAACCTTTAACACCTTAAGCCCAACAGTAAGAGCAATCACTATAGCAATCACAATTGCTTCTTTGATAACAAGTGTGTACCTTCAAGTTGAGAGCTGAGGAGAATGAAAACTCAGCATAACTAAGGAAACTGAAGTTAAGCTACTACTCCATCCCCCATCTCACTCCAAACCCCTACTCTGAGCTYAGCAAAGTGAGTATTCTGTGTGGTTACAATAACTAAGTCTCCAAGAAATTATGAATATTAAGTCTCAGAAATCAGAAGTGGATTTTCTTCTATTGCTCTTTACATTATTTTTGACTTACAAAGTAGTTATATAACGGGACACACACATCTGAGGCTTAAAGAAAAGGAAGAAACTTTTTGTCTTCTTTAATTTTAAAAAAGTATATTCAAAATGGACACTAGCACTACCTGTGTCTGCAGCAATTCAGTAATGCTCTGTAAGTGTCCATGTAAAGAGACCAAGGCTTTGAATCTCTTTTTGTTTTAAATACTCAACACAAAGACAACAGTTGCTTTAAAGAAAACCATCTCAAGGCACTGGAAGYGTTTTATTCTTACCAGTTTGGTCTTGGACAGCCTATTTTCCGAGATGTATCCTTACAGATAAGGAGACAGTTACATTGACATCTAACATACTTCTTCCCTGAAGGAGGGTTTTTGATAGGCTAAAAAAAACCACAACCACCAGAGAACACACATCAGAAGTCATAGCAATTCACTTTTGTCCATCTACCAGGAAGACAAAGCAGAACAACTCCAGTGAAAAGTTCTTGTTAACAGAAATACACTTCCTCTTACAGAGGAAACTTCAGAGTCAACACAAAATTAGAAATTTTTTCTTTCTTAAGAAATGAAAATTTCCTTATTAGAACAAGCAAATTCTGCTCACTCATGGAAAAAACATTCATACTTTAGCAATGATAACTCAAGGCTTCAGTTCAGTTATTATTTTTTTATGTGAGTTGAAATAGTGATGTATTAATAAAAAGCAATCACTCAAAACCAGTCAAAACATCAAACAACCCTTCTTGCCTGGTACAATGGCTTTAATCAACAGTGAAAGGACCACAGTCTGTTTCTTGGTCACTAAGAGACTATGAAGACATCACCGAACAGTAATCTTATTTCAAACTGTACTGAAATTATCATCTTTCTCCAACCTGGGAGTCAAGTTTCAATGTCCCTTTCATGCAGTGAATCAAAAGGTGTACAATACTTTGTTTGGCTTGAAACATTATATATTGGACAGGAAAGTGACTATCAGTGGCAGGTTCTCTACTCTCTCTTCTAAGTAGAAAAAAAAATTCCTGCAGTTTTAAGGCTTCCTGTTTTCAGGACATAATTTAATCTTCTTTTTATATAACATACATATAATAAATCCATGTAATAAATCTAATCCAGTGTTTCACRCAAACGCTTGCAGAAGCTGTGAAGCACTGCAGYATCACATTCCAAAACTAAAACTGGCAGGAGGAAAAAAATAAAAGCAGGAGGAAAAACAGTGAAGACTTGAATTAAGAGGAGAAGAAACAAATATGTCTGTGAACACTGGTAGTCAGCTGGGCTGGTTCATCCTGTTCCTCAGGGGTGGCAGGAAGAGATCCACCTGTTCAGGTGGATCCCCACTGCCCCCCAAAAAAGACCAAAAATCCATTTTACCGTGGCTTCATTGCAGACTGTGCATTTAACCACGTGTTGGTGTAGCTTGCCATCCAAATTGATCAGTGACTGGCACACACGGCAGTTTATCACAGGAACACCGCTGGCATCTGGGCTTGCRATGGCAGTGTATGGAGGGGGAAGCTCTGCTGCAAGAGACAAGAAATCTCAGCTGAAAAAACAGAGGATTCTAAAACGCTTCCAGCAAGTATCATTTCCAGCAGGCACAGGCTCAAAAAWGAAAAACAAACCTTACACCTCAAACTCAGTGTTTAGTATAAACACAGAACAAAACTAAGTTTGTTTTCCCCTTCCCCACAACTTCTGTGTACACAAACACCATCCATAGTTGTAGGTAAAGCAAACCAGCAACACAAACACAGAGTAAATCACCCCAGAAATCTGGATCCAACAGAACTCATCTATGTAACTTTATTTCAAACCAACTTTTTGCAGCCATAGAAAAGACATGGAGAAAAAACCCCAAACCTACTACAGATTAATAGAGACTGGCTTCTGAAGAAAAAGACCCAGAAAACAAAACAAGACAGGTAGGAAGAGTCATAAACAGCATTCACAAATATCTAAAAAGACTGAAATACAGACAAATGTTTATCATATATTAAAAGATACTACAGGTAAAAACACAACAAAAGACCTGTTAGGAAAACAGGTCTTAGGATAGAAAGTGGCATGAAATGCTTCTTTTTTGAGTAAAACAGCAAATGTATGCTGTCTTGAAGAAAAAACAYGGAAGTCTCAGAGTTTCTGCTTTTAAGGGTTCCAGATATTTTTCTTGTCCAGGAGCCAAAGTACCAACGCACAAGAAGGGCTTCAGCCACTCTGGAGAGGCTGACACTAGGAAGGCTTTAATGGCCTCAGGCCCTGAGGGAAGAGCAGACTTCAAACTCCAGCTTTGTCAGTCTTGAGCCCCACAACAAAACAAGGAGGAAACACTGAAGATTATCTGAGGCTTAAGAATCCATGGAATGAAAATAATTCAACACAGTGATTTCTYACAAGCTTATCACCACCACTCTTTGGCATATATTAGCACTGACTTTTATTTCATCAAGAGGTTCAGGGCTTTTCAGGTAAGCAAATTCAGGAYAGGCATATTCAGTAGTTCATATTTAGCTTTCTTAAAAAACTAGTAGTTCAAAATGCTCTGTAGCCTTGGGCTTCAATAAGTTTTTTCAAAAATTACATCCAAGCAGCTTCAGAGAAAAATCTTCAGAGAAGCAATGAGGGATCAGCCTACTTCCCATTTACCAACAGCATTGAACAGAGCAGTATCTGCTGGAGGGTGGTGAGGGAAATCACAGGCTATTATCAAAGCTGACAAGCCTGAGTATTCAATTTAAGCCTGTGAGAATGCACTCATCACTGCTTCGCTGTCTTGGAGTGAATGCCATAAGCTGGAGGGATACAAGAAACCCTGTCTGCCCTTCAGATCCAAAAGTCACCACRCACCTTTGAAGTGCATGCTGAACAGCCACGTTGCTCTTTTTGCTACTTGGTCTATATATGACCCAGACCTGTGCTTGATTTTAACTCACAGAGGCAGCAGGAAAAAGATATATACCTTGAGAGTCTCAGAATCACATCCAATATACGTGAATTATTTCAGATGAGAAACAAAATTAACTTATATGCAGCAATACAACTCTGAATTCATGACACTAACTGATGCTGTATTTCTTGAGGAAGCAAACTTCACACCTTCAGCTCTGATACACTGGTTACAGAAAACAACATCCTTAAGAAATACCAGGTAACAGTACTGTTATTTCTTCTGTTTGTGAGGAAATACATTCTGAAAAAAATGCAGCATAYAGAAAAATAAATATTAAATATCAGTATTTTGCAGTACTGTGATACCTATTTTAAGTAAGGCTGCCACAAGTAGGACATGAGACATTACAAGACATTAAAAAACGAACACACACAAGACAAAACCCCAACCCACACACTTTGGCAAGTAGAAACAAGCTCAAGCCTACCAGAGCACTCCAGAAWTCAGGTTAGAGTAACCACCGTGGCAAAGTCAAGGCTGCTCCAGTGGGTTTTGGCAGTGCGCAGGCTGCTTAACTGCTCCTGCAGTGAGCAGCTGACACTTTCTGGCTAGGGGAACAGGCAGCCAGAAAACAAAAGGCATGTTCCAAAGACTAAATACCAGACTCTCTGTCAAGACACCTCTACGGTTCACTCCCAGCTTWAAGGTTGCTTTTCTGAAAAGCAACAGTTGTTTTACAAAAGTTCTTGACTTTGTCCTCTCCAKTTTGAGTGTGAAAGCTCCATTCTGTCAGCTGGGAATAGGGTGGCTGTACTAAGGCAAGCAGTATCTTTAAGGTACCAGAAAGTGAAGAGACACACAGCCACCAACATTTCAGCTTTCCACAATCCTGGAATACTTGAAAATTTGACAACCATACCTTCTAGACATTTATAATTTTCTATACCCATTTCCAAGTGATAATTCTTATGAAGCTGGTAAACTGAGGTGTGTGAGCCCCTACACAAAGCACCAGCCACTTCTTCAGCCTCATACTGGAGCTGCCTGGCTTCCAGGTAAGCAGCCTCGCTGTTCCTGTCCTGCTGGCTCAGCAAATATCAGATAGCAAGAGAATAATGGCTGCTTTTCAGAGCCCTGCCGCAGCAAATAACATTTGCTATGGAGCAGAAAGCATGAGGTAYCTTGGCACTGCAACCTTCATGCTCAAAGAAAACGTGCATTTTGAAGAGGTCCAAAAAACAAGCCAGCAGAAGCCACCAAAATTAAATATAAAGAGTATATTTGGGGARGGTAAGTCGGTGGGGGATGGTGAAAAGGAAAATAAAGACATTGTCTCAGAGTTAGCTGCTCATTATCCCTTAATAAAAAGGTTTCAAAAAAAAAGGTTTCAAAGCACATTAGCATACTTTGGTATGACCTTTTTTTTTCTTTTTCCTGACATCTTGAATTTCWGGCTAACTAGAATATCTAAAACCAGTTTATAAAGGTCTGTCAGTCTGTCATGCTGGACAGTAGGCAAGCTTCACATATGCACCAGGAGAATGTAATTAGATAGTGAATTCCCTGCTGCTGACATACCAGTTTACAGCTATATTATCCATTTCTCTTAAAAAAAAAAAGAACACAAACAAACAAAAAACACACACACAAAAAAAACTCAAACAAAAAAAACCAAAAAACAAATCAAACAAAAAAACCCAACAGAAATTAGTTCAACAAGATTAGCAAAGTGTCCTACCAYGCAATACCTCTGACTCCCTCTTCACCCCTACAGAATAGCGATGCAATGGAAGATATCCCATTTGCAACCTGAGAAATTCCTTGTGGTACTTGTGTACTTTCCTCCCCTGGTAGCTGAAGGGTGGAAACAACAGAGAACCACTTGAAGCCTACCAGAGTCAAACAGAAATTAGTTTWATTTGATTAAAAAAAAAAAAGTTCTTTATCATGACTTGTAAGGGGGCGGGTAAGGGAAAAAGTTTAATGATTGATGTCAGAGACACGTTGYTAAAAACTAAGAAATCCTGGAAAAGGCCCAAAAACCCTAAAAGAAGCAAAAAAGCACTGACTATCTATCCTACTCCAGGGAATGGAACTGATAGTTTCACCCTTTGTCAATGTTGTGAAAAGTTTCTTAAATACTGTGGCCTGCATTCACACTGCAAGATTTTCTTGCTTGCATCATTAAGAACACTGAGCCATTACCAGGATCCAACCATTTTACACAGGGAAGGGTCAGCTGGGTCTCAGCTGCAGCTCAGCAAGGGAAAAGGCTACCTTCAAAACATGGTCTCTCTAATTTAAAGTTCAGGATGATATATTGGGCACAGTAGATAATTATAGGGATTAACCTATTAATGGACATTCAGSTGGTAGTTTTAGCACAAAGGGCTTCTTCCTCCTTCCTCTGCCACTGCACGCTATCCCGATGAGGCTAATCAAGGAAGCTTYGCAGAAGGAGTTTGCTTTGGAAGCAAAGCCAATTCTTCCACAGGAATGATTCTTCCCTCTAAGTCTAGCCTTGTGCTAGGGAGAGAGATGAAGTCTGCCAGTCAGCTGGAAAGGCAGTTTAGCTTGCATGGATCCTTTCACTAAGGAAAGCAGACAGAGAAAGGAAGTAGAGCCACGGGGCTGTGCCACAGCTCTGCCCAATTCCGCTCCACAGCTGTCTGAGAGTTYTGCAGAGCAGCTCTCAAGTGTTTGCTCATGGACTGATCAAACAAGAGATATTCGACATTCAAGAAAGCTCTATGTTGGTTCCTCCTCATTTTGGGGAAGAAATCACTTATCTCAAGCACCACATCCCCCCACAGGTGCCCAGCCAGATATCTCAAGTAACAGATGCCCACAGAAGGCACAGGAGGACATGGCTAACAACTGAAATAAGCATTTAGAATCCAGCTCATTTCCAGGTCACGAGTTTTACCCTGGGGTCAAACAAGAGTCGCTAATCTAATGCATTTGCATTACTTTTTTAATTTATAAAGACTTAAAAAAGAAAAATCCAAAAAACAAAAAATAGATTGAAATGTGTGCAAAAATGGTTACCGGATAAGGAACACTAAGAATAAAAATATCAAACCCCAGAATGTAAACTAAGGTAGGTATATGGATTTTTTTGTTTGTTTACTTGCGGGATACTGCCAACACTAAAAAACTGATGGCAAATAAAYCCCAACTAAAAAGCCAAAGCATCCAACCTCTGCAGTTTTTTAAGCCAATACTCCTTTGTCCAGTTCAAATCAAWGTAAAAAGTCAAAACCAGCTACAGCCCTAACTGAAATACATTTCTGTATCAAGACAAGAGGACTAGCTTTCCACGAGACTAAATAYAATTCAAAACAGACAGATGCTCACTCATTCTAGTTGCATGCATGTCATGAATTTATACAGTTAATAAAAATCATTAAGAAAGGSCCAACAAACTGGACCTACTGAGTTAAGAATTGTAATCTTACATTTTAAAGGGTACTGCTAGCAAAGCTACACTAATCTTATTTAGTCTTTATTCCTTCAGCTTTCTCCACACCTCAATTTCTGCTCCAAAACGTTTAACTGAAAAAAACCCTACTAATGTGTTTTGATRACATCCTGATTCACATTTTCTAAGYGATTTTTTCCACCTACTAATTAAATAGTATTGATCAACAAGACGACTTTTCCAAAGTCTATGCAAGAGAGATAATACCATATAATTATGCCACGGCTACAGATTTGTAACCGCAGTATTGGACTTGCTTTAAAAATAAAGCCATAACCAGCTATGGCCTTGAAACGTGTTTGCAAGGGCATCCTGGTGGTTTTGGACTCCAGCTACCACACTGCACCGAGTCCCTTCGTTATTCCGATGGGATTGCCGGGACGGGCTGGCCACACCTGGGCACGGCGCGGAGGCTGCGACGCTGCCCGGCCATGGCGACCTGCGCGCCCGGCCCCGCGCTGCGCCCCTCCCGCAGCCGCCTGTGCCCAGCCGAGCTGCGCTCAGCTCCGGAGCTTCCACCTGATCCTGCTCCTAATTAATGGGCAAACCCAAGTCCAACAATTACCACGCAAGCTGCGGCATGCGAGCGAGTTATAATAAGCAGACCGGTTCGGGCTCGTTCTGCCCCTGCAAACAATTATTTTAATTTCTTTTATTTTTCCTGCTGAGCCGCCCAGGCCGGAGCGCGGCGGGGAGCAGGGCCTGTGCCGGGCACGGAGCGGCGTTACCTGTTGTTCCCCACCGGCCAGGGCGGGGCGGGGGCTCCCTCGCCGGCCGCCCCCGGCCCGGCCCCGCCGCCGCGGCCAGGGCGAGGGGAGCCCCGCACCGCCGCACCCGGGCGGAGGCGCCGCGTCCCCCGCCAGACACAGCCGCAGCCACAGCGCCAGGGCCGCCCCCCGCCCGGCACAGCGCCTTACCTCGGGGACTGCTGTCCGGCAGATAGGGCGGCGCGGTCGGGGTGACATTGCCGGAGCCGGGCGCGGAGAGCAGCGGGGAGCGCTCGTCCACCCCCTCGGCGGCCATGGCTGCGGCGCGGAGGGCCCTGCCCGCTGCCGGGCGCGGGGCGGGGAGGCGGCCGGGCCGGCGGCGCCGGGGAAGGGGAAGGAGCGCAGAGGAAGGGGCTGGGAATGAATGAGAGCGGGGCGGGGAGGAGGGACGGCGGGGCGGGGAGGAGGGACGGCCGGCCCCCGGCACGGGGTAATGAGCGGGGCAGGCCGGGGGCGGTGTCTGGGAGACAAACATAACAACCTTCGGTCGTAAATAAATTTTTCCCGAAAAAGAGTGCATTCGTTGAGATGTGTGGGTTTTTTCTTGTTTGTTTGTTTATTTTGCTTGTTTTGTTAAGGTTGTTTTAAGCTCTGTGTTGGGATGTTGACATCAGTACCAGGGAAGTGCTGTAGTCGATTTAGCTGGGAGCAGTCGCCTTTTCCAGGACTCTGGGGATGCAGACGGACAGAGGAGGAACTCTCCGAGGTGACAGCGGTGGGAACCTTCAAGGGGGCTCTAAATGTGAGGAGATAAATCGACGTGTTATCAAATCTGCTGCTCAGCGGGGAAGTCTGTCCCCTGGTGCCATTGAGCTCTCAGGACGGAAGGACTAAATCTCCTTCTGCCACTCGGGCACCATCTGGAAATCTCTGGCAAAGAGGGAAAATAGCCTTCCTTGATTAATTTTTCAGACCATACTGAGATAAAGCTGATGTTTGTCCCCCTTGTGCTGTGTCCTGCTGTCCGTCGGTCAGATGGCCAGGCGGCACCGGCACCCGTGCGATGCGATTAACCAGAACCAAAGCACTCCCGAACGACTAGCGTGGAAGGCAGATGCTTTTGGGTAAAGGTGAGATCATGGCCTGGGAGTTCACAAGCTGGCCATATTCATTCTATAATAACRCAATTTATAAAATAAAATAGGATTTCTTGCATGGTGTAGAAAATTTTCTGCAGGACCTTTTTTCATATTTGAATCTAGAAAATCAAACTGTTGTACAAAAACAGATTAATGTATATGAGAGTCTGTGAGAAATAATCAAAACATGAAATGAGGTATGATATGGTTTATTTTTCGAAGATTTCAATCATCATTACTTTAATAACTGTAATATGGAATTAATTAACTAATAATTTGGTGCAAAATTGTGGTTTTGAACATTATTATCCTGCAGAGATAAACTCTGAATATGAGTGAGCTCTGATGTAAGGGACAACATGGTACAAGGCAGCTGGTTGTGTTATTCCAGCTATCTTCATCATGCATGAAATGCAGTAATGCTATGGCAAACCACTTTTCTATCAGAAAATGTAGTAACTAACTTGCAAGATGCCTTTTTTGGTATTAATTATATTGAACTTTCAGTGATCAGTCAGCTTCAAAATAACTCAAGCTCAAATCAATGCTTAACAGCTTTTTTGTGAGGATTTCTAAGGCTGAAGGTGTTTTGTGCCCCAAACTCTTTCCTGATCGGGTACCATGAGACCAACCCTGTCAKGTCAAATGTAGGTCATAAAAATCACCAGTAAGGTTGTGTCTTTAGCACATGATTTTGCTATCACATGCCCAGTTTTCAACAAGAACAGAGGTGAAGGCTTTCTTTTGGAGTCCTATTGCAGGAACTGGCAGTAGCAACCAGATTCCTTTACTCTTTTTCTTTGTATGGGAAAAGACAGAAAAGATTTCATACACTTAAAGCTGCCAACTAGGCTGCACTGAGTTCCACCAGTGCCTGGTCCATCCTGGCCACACCTCCTTCTCCTCTGAACTGCTCTTCTGACTTATGAACTTCAAATTCCCTCCCAGGGACCTGCAGGGAAAGCTATGCCACAACTCAGTCTGACTGCTCAAGTCTGCACATACAGTTGAGAATTATTGTTATTAAGCATCCCAGCATGCTGACCTATTCTTGGAAATATGACTGTCATCTAAATAAGGACCCATTTAGGATTTTTAAAAAAGCAAAACCAGCATTCCCATAGCTCCTTGACTTGACTTTTCAGAGCTCTTAAAACCCTAGTCACCTGAGCTGCTGTAGTCTTAATACCAGAAATTAGGTAATAGTTCAGTCACCTGCCTCTGCTGTTCAGTATTTCATGTCCATGTGTTTAAAGGTAGCCAAAGGTCTACAGGACTTTCCAACCCAAACACTGCAGCCTGATGTGTAGACCTGCTAGCATTGTCTGCTGTATCCATRGGAAGCTAGATGGTACCTAAATGTGTACCAGGAAACTAGGGGATGCACTTGGCTGGTAACAAGCCTTCCCTGGATGCTAGTCAGGCTCTAAAGGAAGAATTCAAGCATCAGATAATGCCAGGCTGCAGACAGCTTAGGCAGCGAGAAATTGCTGCTTTCTTCCTGCTTTTCTTCCTCTGGACACAATTGYCACGTTTACATGTTTAATTAAACTGCTGTGCAGTTTTCCTTCTGTGAAAATCCTGCCTTCTCTGGTGGGTGGGATGCTGTGCTCTGAGCRGCCCTGCTTGTGCCTGAGCCACCCAGAAGACGCATCATGACTCRAGTTCAGTGTTGTAGCACAAGCACAGGTGCTTTTTTGCACTACTTGGCCCTGAGCTTCTTTGACTGGCGGGTCCCAGCACAGCCTGCACGTGCCCCAGCCTTCACTGTAGGACCTGGTTGTGCTGCCAAGGCATCTCGTGGGTTCCCAGCACTGAAGGCTGAATGATACAGACTACAAACCCAAGCAYGTGCCTCCGTGGGAAATGCCTCCTGCTGAAAACACGCTGCTATGCAGCTTTGAACAGGACCCAGGCAAATGAACCAACTACACCTGTGAGAGCAGCCCTACAGAAGGCTCCTCAAGGTGTCTTCACCTGAATCACAGAACGGAATTACACATGTACCTCTCTGTCCTGGCCCAGTCCTGCTGTTTCATATAAACTTCTGTACCCAATAAATGAGGGCTGAGCAAGGCAGCACATTGGTTAYTGTCAAGGCTTACATTTAGCAAAGAGATAAAATGAAAAGGGTACAGCATATTTTCTTCCTCTATTCTTATTAATGTCCCATGCTTAGAGAGACATTTTGAGAAGCTTGGTAATGCTCAAGTTTAATTTTTCTTCATTCTAAAATCATCATTCTCATAGATTTTTTAAAATTTTCCCTAGATAAAATAATCTTAACTTTTGCATAAGAGCAACCACTGAAAATGTCGAAGCTCACTGTTGAGTGCAAAAGTATTTGTGTATCAATATTATAAACAACTACAACTCTTTTTTAATCTTGCCTCTTTACTAAGTAGTAAGTGTGAAAATATATCTCAGGGAATCTGTATTGTGCAGAAGACTTTTTCAGGTACCATTGTAATTTTCTGTGTTACATTTAAGAACAAATAACCTCCAATAATAATTTTTTATCTGTCTGTTATTTTTAGTTTCATAATAATGCTTAAAGTCTGCAAGCCTAAACCCACTGCGATAGGAGCTGTTCAAAGACACAGAGAAATACACTGATCACTTAAAAGACAAAAAAGATAAAAATAAAAATTCAGACATAATACAGGTTATGCAAACTCCCATAACTTCTCACTCACAGTGTAAAAATTGGAATATGGTCAAGGGACTGTGTTGCTAAACCATGTTTCTTCCTCATGGCAAGTATATGGAATAAAAATAGCAGGAAAATAGCTTATTTTTACATTTTCCCAGWTTTATTACATTGGGAGAGGCACAGTAAGCTAACACAAGACATGGCTTAYTTTCATTTTTTAAAACTGTAATATTATTATATTTCATTATTATTAAAATATAATAATATTACAGTTTTTTAAAACGGTAACATTTTTTTAAACTGTAATACAGAGAGGTGCAGAGGAGCAGCATATACAATGCATGCAAAATTCTTTCAAGATTTCCATTTGCAAAGCTATCCTGTGCTGCAGGATCAAGTCTATGACAAGATAAAATTTCATACTGTGCATAGTCTGAGAAATGTAATTACATTTCTGTGTATAGCATGAGATGCAGGATATAATAATCCTGTTCCAGTTATAGAAATAAATAACTATAGATTTGAATACGTGGTTTCAGGCAAGGTAATGCCATGTAAACCAATATAATAACTGTGATACAGCATCCAGAATAGTATTTCAGAGCATATTTTGAAAGATAGGCAAGGCTTTTGAAAATTCTTCTCAGTTCTGTCCTTTGTACCATGCTACAACCTAGTGAAGGCTTCCAACTCCAGATAGGATTGGGACATGGCAYTGATATACACAACCATGTGATATCCTCTGGAACAGTTAGTATGCTGAAATGCTTAACTTTCTTTTCTTTTTTTTTTTTTAATGTATGTGTCTGTAATTTATTCACATGCAAGAGTGTACATGCACCATGAAAATGGGAATGTCATACAATTCCGTATATATTTTTACTTGGGAAAGGGCTTTTTTCTCTGCAGAAATTAGATAAAAGATCTACAGAGCACAGGAATTAATGATGAACCTTTTATCTGCAGAAGAATTTTACCTTTAGTCCCATCAACACTGCTCATCCCATTGCAGTTGTGTGTTAAGTCACCCTCCCACTGGCGACACACAGACARGGAACATTATGTTATTCAGGGATGACTTGGGAGGCTGACAGCACCTAATGCTGCAGAACGTGGCTGTTCCTCCAACCCACTCCTTCCCACCTGCAGRGCTATGGAGACAGGAGAACAGCACACCAGAGCTGTGGGAAGGGTCACACTGGCTGCACTGACAGCCTCTCCTGACGACACCCTCTGCTCCCTAAAGCAACGGGGGAGCATTTGGCCAGTGACTAGACAAGTCTATTTTTAGTAACTTTTTATGCCATCTATTCTATTCCTGTCACTACAGAGTACTCATGCAACTGTATGTAGGGCTGCTGCTGTTACAAAGCTGCAATTTCCTGGACTGCATTAATTTTACTACAGTAGATTATGACAGACAGAAATTATAATGGTAAAGAARTCTTCATTTACACAAAGGGAGGCGTCTTCTGTTATTTGTAGCTGGAATTGCAGTTCTTGTAAAGCTTATTCATGTTATCAYCTTTTCCTGATTGCACATCTGTCATTTTTTACAGTATTGGTGCTATTTCCAGTTAACCTTATTTTTAGAATAATGGAGGAATTTTCAGTCTCAATTAAGAAGCAGTTCACACTGGAAAATATAATCCCTATTGGCAGGAAAATTGTTTATGGGTTTTAAATTCCTTTACATTCCAGCTCCATCTCTATGTGTTATCATAACTATTAAGGACTTTCTTGGTCATCTTGAAGACATCAGCTGCTTTCAAAGATCTTTATTTAATATATTAATCTCCTCTTAATCACATWACATATACTCAAGATTCTTGCATTTGTTATTTGTCAGAGATTGCTATGCAGTATTATATTATTAAATTCTATATCATATCTAAATATGTAGATCTCTTTCTTCTGTAAAATCATTCCATTTGTTTACTAATGTCAGTCAAATGGTATTTGAATAAACTTTTAATTCCTTTCTTTTTACTTTATTTTCTATTATTGAATTGATTAATATTACAGAGATAATTACGTAGTTTTAAATTTGTTTGACAATTCTAAATGTTGGCATCATATACATTTTTAATTGATCTCTGATTTTTAGTTCTGAAGGGCAGTTTGAGGGGAATGAGGAAAATACTGTCCTACACTTTTGAGGGGGTTTTTTCAGTTTCCAGTGGACTTACTTTTTAGCCAGAAGCCCCTCTGAGTCTTGGTCATGAAACCAAGCAGTATCTGGCTCAGTCCATACCTGGATAAGATACATTGAAGAAAAGCAGGTAAAGATCTGAAGTAACTTGTGGTGCTTCACTAGACAGYACCTTTTGCTTTGAGGAAGAACAGAGCTGCTGTACCCTCCTGGCACCTGGTGGACACTAAGTATAAAGAAAGAAGCTCCAAATTCAAGTGAAGGTTACAGCAGCTTYTGATCACAAGCTATCCCATGACACATATCACAAGAATAGCAGAATCTTGGTCAAACTCCWGTTCAGATAATTAAGCATCTAACTTGAATCCCCTCTGCCATTTCAGTCTCAATGAGCAGCCTTCTTCAGTTTCAACTGGAACTCATTTCATGCAATACGTTCATTAATGTGCTGCTCCACTTCAGGAATAGAKGAAGTGATAAACATATAGTTCATGATTTTTTCCAGGATAATAAGAAAGAATAACAAGGCCTGGCACTCTAGTTATTTTATGTGAGCACCAATCTCTACTTCAACTAAGTAGCATCCTTGATGATAATGCTTAGTAGATTTATGACRACACTGTAAATGGTGTAAATGCAAAGACTGTTCCACACAGATATGGATGGTGTGAATTGAAGTGGCACAGTGCTCCTTTTTAAATGTAGCTGCATTTGTTAACATAGTACATAGAGTGTTTGGAAGAGGGACACAAAGATGGTGAGGGGCCAAGAGGAGAAGCTGCATAAGAAGTAGCTAAGGTCCCTTGGTCTGTTCAGCCTAGAGAAGAGACTGAGGGGAGACCTCATTGCAGTCTGCAACTTCCTCATGAGGGGAAGAGGAGGGCAGGCACTGATCTCTTCTCTGGGGTGACCAGTGACAGGAGCCAAGGGAACAGCACCAACATGTCTCAYGGAACATTTAGGTTACATATTAGGAAAAAGTTCTTCACCTASAGGGTGGTTGGTCACTGGAACAGGCTCYTMATGGAAGCAGTCATAGCACCAAGCCTGATGGAGTTCAAGGAGCATTTAGACACTGCTCTCAGGCACATGGTGTGCTGTCCTGTTCAGGTCCAAGAGCTGAACTTCAATGATTCTTGTGGATCTCTTCAAACTCAGCATATTCTGTCATTCTATGATTCTATTAAATGTGATCAAGAGCAGCCATACTGAACTGATGATCTTTGAATCACCAGCACTTTGGAAGAAAACATTTGAGATCAGACCAGGGGAGTGAAAATGCCTGTCTCCAAGGTAAGCTTTTCTCCTGGGAGCTGTCAAGAAAGATGTTGCTTTAGAAAGAATGTGCAGATGTCAGAAGTCTGAATGAAATTCTTAAACTTCCTTGAGCTCATCTCCACTATGGCTTGGAGTTCTGCAAGGCTTCCGTGAGTTAGAAAAGCTCCATATAACCAGAAGGGAAAGAAAAGAGTTTGAGGCAGAATGAGTTTACTCTAAATAACCAGAAATTAAACTGTTTGCATGTTTGYATCTAAATATTGGCTGTACCTGCAGAATCTCTTCAATGGATGTTTTTCATAAAGAAATAATTTAGTTTTACAGATACGGAGTGTTATTGTATGCCTCTCAGCATGGAATGCAAGGGKGGCAACAGCTAGTCTAATCACAGCCACCAATAAAGAAGAATTTGTAATTAACCACAAAAYATTGTAGCAATGAGAAACCAGAAAAATTAGAGGGCTRGAGGGTRTTCAGCTARTGGAAAGCTGAATTTTTTGCTATAAGAATAGAAATAACAGAACTGAWTTTTTTTGCCTGTATCTTGGCTTTAACTAGATTTTATTAGAACATAGATTGTAAAGGGAAAAGCAGAAACAAATACTATTCTCCCRTTGATGGAGAAGATGTGGGAATCATACCAATAGTTATTGTGAGCTTCATCAGAAGAGTATTACAGCTTCTTGATACAAAGCCCAATATCCTTCTGGGAAAGGTTAAAACCATGATTTTTGATTAGAGCCATGATTTTCTTATCCTTATCAATTGATCAGTCTTAAGAATGTCAGGAAAACATGCAGGTCCTGTAACAAGGAGAAATAATGCAAAATAATGCAATTAATGTAGCAAATTAATAGAAAAAAAATGCCTTTACCAGTTCTACAAACAAGTTTCAAGACCCATGGAGTTGAAAAAGGTGCAATGAAATTAGTGTATTTTGTGTCATTGCAGTRTCTTTATAAGTAGATCTCCTAATGAAGAGCAAATAAATATGGATTCTGCACACTTTGCACATAATGCTTGAAATAGGATTCCTGTGATCTTTTTATCTGGGGAAAAGAAATAAGACTTAGTTGCTCCACTGTATCTCTGCAAATTCTATTTTGATGTGCACCAGCTTTGTGAGCCAGTGACAAATTATTTTTTCTGATTTTGCTATCAGGTTACTCACTTAAGTTATAATATTTTGCTCTCCCCTTGTAGAGCTGGAAGACCTTTCACCATGCCCATAATTCAATGTGGCTATAGCAGTTTGGAGAGATTCCACTTCCCTTGTTTTCTGCAGGCAGCTRTTACAATTCCAGCTCTGCCTTCCTTCCACAACCCCTCCCACATGACCTGCTGTGCTGTTTGAGGTCCCTAGTATGATCACAAAAAGTGATCCCTAGTAGGGTCCCTATTACAGATCCCAAAAACCCWAATAGCTTCTGTAAGAAATGTATCACATCTATGCTCTTCGATATGCCCTTGTCATTTAACAGCAATCTAAATCTCTGGGCACATTACTGTAACAAATGACAAAACAAGAATTAATACAATTCTCCAACATATTTTTGAGGAATATATATTGGAAAATTGAAGAGTTGGGAGTACAAAGGCACTGGTTTAGGATTTCCAAGGAAATGGAAAATTCAGTTCTGCCACATAGTCAAGYTCTAAAGGTAGCTTTCTTTCCTCCTGAAAAAAAGAAAAAAACCCAAAACCAAACAACTGAAAAAATTGACTCAGAAGGAATAACACCATTTGTTTCTTTAAGCATCACTTGCTGGTAAGTATGGAAAATTATTTTTGTGAACTGCTTAATAAGGTGGATGGAAATACATATCAGCTTTGGGGTTTTGTTGCTTTGGATTTGAARAAATTGTTGGATTTTCTCTTTTCTTCTAGATGATATACTGCAAAGGTATAGAAAGCCCTGGCTGGTTGCTTATTAATAGGTTCTATCAATCTGGAGATAAAAAGGCATGAAGCACTTTGAGAAAAGGATGGAAGGATGGCTGATGTTAAGTACCAACGCTGGTTTGAAATGTTAGAAGTASTGCTTTTGTACCTACAGCCTGTAGTTATAATGTACAGCTTATTCTTTCTTCTTTTACCAAGGGCTGTGTACATTACATCCATTCTGCACCTTTTCAAATAATTCAGTTTTCTCATTTCAAATCCATTGTGTCATACTCCATCTCATCCTTCTTCATAATTCATTTGTAGATCACTTCATGTGAAGAAAGTCTGTTGTCAAACTCAACTACTTAATCTGCTCTTTGTAAAGGTTGCAGCTAGTGTGATAATTTTCTCTGGAGTAWATGCAGCAATGTCTGTCAATCAGAATATTTGTGGGCCCCACTCACTTTGGGATTGTACTGTAGAATTTTGGAGCTTGTCCACCTGTTTTTTWAATCACTTTTAACCATTTCATTGCCCTGGTACTCAAATTTACAACTCCAAGTCCTTATCCTGGTTTACCTCTTGCTTTATCCTCCTCTCTGGTTTCTCACTCYGCTTACCCCAGTTTTCTCTTGAAGCCGCGCTTCTTGCCAGAGATATCTCCTAACTCCTCCTATCTATGATAGGGATCAATGATTCTTTGTCTCCTTCTCTGACTACTCCTAGTTTGATTGTTCATCCTCCAATTTTAGAATTCATAGGATCATAGAATAGTTTGTGTTGGAAAGGACCTTTAAAAGTCATTTAGTCCAACCCCCWGCAATGAGCAGGGACACGGTCCACTAGAACAGGYTGCTCAGGGCCTTGTCCAGTCTRACCCTGAATGTTTCCAGGGATGGGCCATCTACCACCTCCCTGGCCAACTTGTTTCAGTGTTTTGTCACCCTCAAATTTCTCTCCCTTTGTCAAACACACTTTCTCCAATTACCTCTACAATTTTCTCTATTGGGTCCAGACATTCCTTCCTCTTGTCAAAGCCATGGTATCTCTCACCAGCAATCACCTCTACAGTTCCTTTCAGAACTCTCAGTCAGTTTTCCCTTTCCTTTCCCTGTGCCAGGTCACCGGACTCCTTTTCTGAATCTTTTGCTTGTCTTTTCCTCGTCCTTAGGGCTCTCAGGCAGATTCCTTTCTTCCCCTGCCCCAGGGTATCTGGAGATGAGAGCACTAGAGATGGGGTCCAGTACCCAGCCCCACGGAGAGTACTGGCAGTCCAGGGTTGGGATTAGAGGATAGGCCTAGGTTGGTACTTCATCCCTGGCCAGAGGGTTATCTGCACAGACAAATACTTTTGGTTATGCTGTGACAGCGATTGTGTATCCTAGAAATTATGGCGAGACTTCTGTATGMTGAAAAATTATACAAAGGTGTAACTGTATTTTATTGATATAAGAATTCATAGTTCACAAATCACAGTACTTAGTCATACTTAGTCATATATTTGTCTTGAAGACTATGTACAAATAAAATGCAATTTTAGCTGGACTGCTTACTATTGAATGCTACTTTGAGAGTYTCAGAGATTGCAGTAACTGACCCATTACTCATTTTAGCAGTTTAAGGAGTACCTAGGGTTCCTCTTGTCTTTTCTTTCATTATCATGAGATATGGGAARATTATCTGGCCAAAAAAAAGTCTGCTTAACATGTGACACTCTCTTTCCTTGTTTTACAACAATAAGATGAGTGATAGTTGGCAATTCCACAGYGTAGAAAGTAAGTAAAGAGCATGGTGAAAATAAAAGAGCATAGTGAAAATGACAGCAGCTTCAAGGGGTTATGAATTATTGGCCTGAATTATTGGCCAWGATTCTTTCCAGGACTACACCAGCAAAATGGGATGATATTCAGTGCTAACCCTGTGAAACCCAACTGAAAGTGTCTGCTGAATGCATTAATGAACGGTACTCACGTAATGAAAATCCCAAATGTCCAATTTTAAATATTTYTTCCTCCTGAAAAGCAGTGTGAAGAGCTGCAGCTAAGCTTTTTCTCTTTGCTTTTTGTTTCTGAGCATCTAGAATGCATTCGARTCACCTCTTGTCAAGCAAAGATCAYATCTCAGTCATATAGCCAAGAAMACTGCTTAAAAATCCAGACTCATGGGTTTTTATGAAATGTCACCATTCTACCTTGCTAAAATTTAAAAAAGCAAAACACTGCAAATTTCAAAATTCATCTGCTGAGGCTGGCAAAAAGTTGCTAACACTAACAGACACATTTCTCAAAAGCAATCTTCACAAAAATCAAGGACATCTCCAGGTAAYAGCCTGGAGAAAAACAACAGTTTTTCTGTACCCCAGCACTAGTAAGACAACTGTGAGTGAGTGATCCTGAATCTATCTGCATTAACAGAAACTTAAGTTTTTTTTACAACTTCTGATTTTACAAATAGAAAGGATAAATAAATTGGTCTTTGTAAGCTCAAAAATATCAAATCCAGAAATAAGCCCCACTATTTTGTTTAACTRATAAATGACTCATTACAGATTTTAAGTGATTTTATATACTTTAGGTCCTGACTCTTGTCAGATTTGTGTCGAAAAATTACAAGACAAGTTTAACAGATGAGGGATCTCAGCTGCAGATGTCCTGCTGCAAAAAACCTGATAGCACTGTTTCCAGCAAAAATAAACAAACAATAGGAAAATCTCAGCTAGTTCATTTACTGATCTAAGTGAACTTTCWGAAAGTCTGTAGTACATATACCATGCTGGGAGATTTTAGGAGCCTAACAGCACTTGCCATATTGAGCTTAATGTTCTGTGGAGTCTTCATTGCAAGATCATGTATAGTCCTTCTTCATTTAGACTAATTGCAAACCTCACTGCCAGCCAATTTTAGGGCATAAAGAAAAGGGGAGTTTACTTTTCCTTCAGTATCTGGGCTCAGGTGACTCAGATTCACTGATTATACAGCACATAAGTCAGAAAACTCTCAAGAAAACCATAGCAAAACAACAAAGCCATTTCAACAGTTTCATGTATAGCTGTAACCAGCCTATAATTCACTTTAATGCTCTGCAAGAAATATCTTGTAGATAATAGGGGGGATTGAGGCATACACTGATGTAAAAGCAGTAAGATAGCTTCTTTGCTTGACCAATGTTTTGTATCATTTAGCTGAATAAGATTTGGGAGTCTTTACTGCTGTCATGAAAACTGTTTGCCAACAGCTTATTGGCTTTGCAATTGAAGAAAAAACATCAAGATTTTTGGAGAGTAACAGAAGTAGTGGGGGTCCTACCCCAGCTTACTTATGAATGAACAACCAACCTTCCTAAGTTCAGATGTTACTAAATACTGTGACACCACTGGGAGACYGACACTAGAAAGGATGTCAAAGTGCAGTACTTTAAATAGCCATGCATGCTTTCCTCCCCAGAAAATAAATATGAAAGAAAGCGATCACAGCAGCTTGTTAATTCACTGTCCAAATCAGCTGATATCACAGGTATGGAGTTATTGACTTCAGTGACTAACTTGACAATATTCAGTCACATTGCAARAGAACCCTTAATTCTGAAAGTTTCRATTTTGTCAGTGTATAAGACAGACTGCTTAGTACAGAGCCTCTTAAGCTAACATTGATTTCGATGGGAGGCTCAAATTCCTACAGAATGGATTAATGATGTCACAAATTTTAATACCAAAAAGGGCCATTATGGCAATCCACTCAGCCTGCTGTGAATTCAGGAAGTCAGTAAATGCTGCTTGCATGAAGACTGTAACTTAGATCTGAGCTAACACATATCCATAGGAAGTATTCCAGTCTTGATTTAAAGACCTGTGTGACAACAAACCTRTCGGATCCTAGATAAAGTGTTTCACAGTTGGTTACCTCAGATTTCAGTTCTCTTTTTTTTTTGCCTTTCAACTTCTAACCATTATGTTTTTTCATTATGACTTTATCTGTTAAGCCACCCTTTCTACTCAGGAACTAGATCAGCTGAGCTTACATGCAGGAAGGCTCAAGCTAGGTGCTGTAAGACTATCAGAGAGGAAAGCCAGAATATGTGGAGGGGAAAATGCTGATGAGCTGGCAGATGAGGAGACCCTGAGGAACGAGGCATCCTGGTGCAAGCAAGCAAGGAGCAGGCAGGAACAGGGAAGGCCCCTGGAGCAGGGGCAGGCACAGGCAGGGAGAGAAGGGGCACACAGGCTGCCCCGGCAGTCTCACAGAGACATCTTGACTGCAGGTCCCCATGATGGCAGTTTCCCCAAATTCAGATATTTTTTCCTTTTATAAGAGGATTTCTGATCAGCCAGCTGCCTTTGGTCTCCACCCCACAGGCTATACTCACACTTGGCGATACCAGAGAGTGTCATTTTCTCAGGTCTCAGCAAATGCCTCCTCCTGCTGCTTGGCTGATCCTCTCCAGCTCAGCTGCTCTTTCCCTTTGATAGGCTCAAAGCGTTACTGACTTGTGATGTGCTTTTCTTCAAGCAGTRATTTGGTATCAGTTAGTTTATAATGCTGGGTCCTCTGTTTTCAGTATTTCCAAGGCCTTTGCTGTTATCCCACATTAAACTCCAGTTCATAACAGCCGTCTTGGCACAAAGCTCCAGTTCCCAGGACAGGCTCTCACCACAGCTGATAACAAGCAYTGCAGGCCAGAACTGGGGCATTGAGCCTGTGGCCTGCTGCTAAYGATGGAAGTGCTCTTCTTAATAGCTTTCATTTATTCCAGGTTTCATGGCAGCAGAGGAGACTCATTGTTAGCTGGCTGTGCAGCGTGGCCTGCCCAGCATTTGTGGTACGGCTGTTCTTTAACATGTACTCCCTCATACTTAGTGTGCACTAAAATCTCCACTCCTGTGTCAATTTGAGTTCAGTTATATTAAATGTTGCTCAAATGAGGCTAACTTTAATCAACTCAGCACTGTCCATTTGGTGACTTGAGGTATTTATTTGGTTGTTGGTATTTATTTTATATTCTTTTGGGTTACTCCTAAAGACATGGCAGAAGCCTGGACTAAAACCAGTGGTCACTGCAGAGACTTCACTGGATCCCTGTAGTGACTACCCTTAGACTGGGGATAGTTCTGCTGGAGGGAAGGAACCTCAGCGACCTTATTTTTTCTGAGATTTAAGGTTGTAGTCTCCTAAAACACAGGAGAGCTCAGCCTGCTTGAACAGCAGACAGAGTGTGTCATATGTCTGAACATCTAATTATAGTATCTTGTATGGTAAAATGAGGGGTTTTTTTTTAAACTTTGCTGTAATTTCTAACGTTCTGAAAAAAAAAAAAAACCTGGAAATGTAGAAGGTTATATCTTAAAGAAAYTCTCCCATCTGACCATTCTGATGGCAATCTGGGAGTCCCACTTGCACCACTCCAAATTTTAATGCTGGGACAGGAGCCCCTTTGCAGCAAGTAAATCCAGTGACGTAACAGGTCTGACTCCCTGCACACCCCACACTCAGACCTAAGCTCCCCACACTCGGCTTGACTCCAGGTTTCCCATAGCAGAGTCCCAGGTGTCCTGTACCTTTTAAGTAGTTTAATTGTGATGCAGCAACTTAGAGAGCCTCTGGGTGCTCTGGGAGCCTCTGGGAAGAAACCCCAATGAAAAGATCACTGTGTTTTTATAACTTCACAGTCTGTGCACTCGTGCTTCGAGTACCTCTTGATCCAGTGGTGGTTTTGTTCTGGGGTCTTCCTGTTGTTCACTGGGTCCTGCAGAGTCTCTGTGTGACTGACCATCCTTGCCTGGCTGGTGTTAGAGGTCCACATGCCCTTTGCAGGCAGAAGGTCAGTGCTCCTTCATGGCTCCTTGCTTGTGGTTCCAGCCATCCAGGAAACAGCACCTCACACAACCAAGCAATCTGAACTGGGTGTATTGCTCAGCAGTMCTCCTGCTAATGTACTGAAAGGAAAAAGAAAAAACTCTCGAGGCATTTAACCACTGCCTTTACATACAGGATTATTGCAAGTAACAAACATAACAAAATTAAGGCTACCAAGWTTACCATAGGGCAGAATACAAATTCAAAGATTCCTGTGCACAAATACTCAAATGATTACAAATAAAAAATCACCAAGGATTCTCAGAATTTACTTATCAACTGATTGATCACCCACTCTTCATTTGATGTGAGATTTGTGTATCCAGTTTTCCTTACCTAAAACTTAAGCAGCAAAACTTGAAACAGCAAAATAAGGACAAGTAGGAAAGTATATGGCCTTCTCATTTTGGTGCTAACTTGGATTTTCTAGAGAATACCTTAATTAAAACTTCATCTGCAGGCTATATATTATATACGTGTATTTCAGATGGCATGTGCTGACACAATTGAGCAGCACAATTTTCTTTTCTGCTCTTACATGCTCTTTTTACATCTAAAAAATATACTATGTCAACAATACAGTTTGAAAGCAAAGGTTGAATTCCTTAATCTATTGGGATGCTGAAAAAGTCAGCTGTTAAATTATTTACAATAAGACAGCCATTTTTAAGTGGCATTTGCAAAAGCATAGTCAAGGGGCCTGGCATCACTGGGTGAGGGGTCACTGCATGCTGGTTAATCACCCACAAATCCTGCACAAGTACTCAGGGTCTCCATCTAACCTATTCTGGTTTGCAGGCAATATAGGAATGTTATATGCAGACACACATGCTTTAAAATTCTTTTACCTAAGCATTGGTCTGTCTGGTTTTGGATACTTTTCCCAGCTTCCAGAGGAAGAGGATACTGTCTCACAGAGGGTGGCACGTCTGCCTTAGTTTTAATTTTTAATGCACATGGGTGGTTCCCCACCTGTAACGGTCTTACTCCAGAACTCTAATAATACAGCTTTCAATATTTCTAGTATCTTCTGTTCATTTTTGAAGCTCTCAGTAATCACACCCAGTGCCATTATTGAATCCAGTCCTTCTGGTGACACATGCAATTCTGCATCTAAGGTCTGTAGAAGGTCAACAAGCACACTGAGGAATCTTCTAMTAATACAAACCTTCCCAGCACACTCTTATGTCCTATCATTGCTAATACAGGTTTACTTAAATTTTTCCCTGCCCCGTGGCTCCATGTATGCATRCTTTGTCTGTTGACCCTTTGTCTATTGACCCTCTTGGGGCAAAGTTTAAGAGRGATATTGTGGCTCCTCTATCTACCAGAAATTCAACAATGACACCCACCCACATACTATATGTCCCTGTTGATCTGGATGTTCTCCACAAATTGTATATTTCTAATTGTATGGCTCCCTCAAATTCAGTAGAATTGCTGGCCTCTAGTCATTRTGACAATCTATCCTTGCATAATTACTTCCCCACTTGGTTGGAAAGGCCGTTCTCTTTGCCTATGTCTTAAATTTCCACAATAGTAACACTCCATTTCCACATTCCTTTTCTGTYTCTTTCTGCTTTCTGGTTTAGGTCCACTAATTGTATTTGGTCTTCCTCTCTTCCATTTTCTCCCCTGGAGATTTCCTGTCATGGCAACAGCCATCAGATTTTCCACTTTCTCCAATTTCCTTTTTCTCCTCTACTTGCTTCACCCTCTGTTTTTTCTTTCTCCCATCACACATGAATACTGCAACACATTAATTTTCTGTAGTGTTACTCCCTGCCACCCTGGCATATGCTCCTTGAACTCCTTTTGGCTGTCTAGTGTTGCCTGACCTACAAAGACACTAATTGCAAGTGTATCATTAAAGTTTTGTGAAGCCATTACCCCATATTCTAGCAAAACCTGTTGGAGGCAGCCCCTAAAATCTCTAGGATTGTTGTCCATTCTCTGTCTGCATTCCATTATTTCAGTCCAGTTAACCTTTCATTCTCCATGATCAAATTGCTTCAGCCAGGTTTTGAACTCTTGTCTGATGTGCAGGCCTGTCCTCTGTGGTATTATCATTCCAGTTCGGGTCATTCACTGGCCAGGGGTTCCTGTTTCCTTCTGTTTGCAGTGCCCGTTCTGCTTTGCTATTAATTCCTTTTTCCCTTTCACCTGGCCAGAACAGTTCTTTCAAAAGCACCTGCATGCACCCCCAGCTTGGGTCATGACCACTACACAGATTGCAGCTGAGCACGTTTCTTGATACCTTCCATCAATCCTTGGGAATCTCACTTCCCTATAATGCCAAATCACTCGGACTCCATGGGTGTTTGATAAACCCTTGGAGTAGCCCCACAGGAGAAAAGTTAGATGGTGTTGAAGGAGTATTTAAAGGACAGGGCGGTGCCGAGCAGACAGAGCGCCGGCACTCCTGCTCTGGAGATGAATCCCGCGATCGGCAGGGCGGTGCCGATGCAGGCAGAACGCCAGGGCTCCTGCTTTGAGGCTCCGCCAGTGTCACCGTCGGTTCGGCTTCCCCCTGCTGACTTCTCATCCGTACACAGCTGCTCCAAACACAACAATAATCCATGTGATCTGGGAAACCATTTTCCAGACACTGCCGCAGGAAAGTTAATTTGTGTAGTCAGAAAGTGCCTTGCGATGGCCATTGTTCCGCCGAGCTACCACTGCAGGTTACAGCCGGGCGATGCTCCTGGCACAGTGTCACTGCCTGCTCTTGGAATAACAGCAATGCCAGGCGCGCTGTTAAYTGTGAGTGATTTAATCGAGATGCAGCTGGGGGCCTCTGGGGAAGGACCGTCCCAAAAAAGATCACTGGAGGTTTATTCCCTCACAGTCTGTGCACCCGCATTTCTCACAGCTCTTGGTGCAGCGGTGAGTTTCGGTCTGGGCTCTCCTCAGCGTTCATCAGGTCCCTCGGAGCCTTGCGGTGACCGGCCGCCCCCCGGCTGGTGCTGCCGCTCCCCAAAGGGCCCTTGCCCCTTCACAGCTCGTTGCCTGGGTCCCCAGGCACTTTCCCCAGCCAAGCCACACCGAGATTATCTGCAAGGGGTGGTTTTCAAGYAGTATAAACCGGTATTCTATTTTAAAATATATAATATTTTCAAGAATATGTACTAAATGTAATGATATTCATATATAGATACATATGTAGACACATGTATGCCATATACAAACTGATACAGAGAACATATATGTTAGTTAAACCAAATCCAACATGGAATTGCCCCTGTTCTGGATTAGCAGAATATTTACAAGGCCACCCTTTCCAGTGCTAGCTAAAAGGCAATTGTCCCCCTTTCTCTTTTCCTAGCAGATCTGTGATGTCTTTTATTCTAACAAGATGTGAATAGCAAGTGGAAGTAAAAGAATATTATACTTTCAGGTATGAACATATGAATCTGAAAATCCTTTACATTTCAATGTAATTCTAAAGGGGATCTAAAAATAACTGGTCCTATATAGCAAGAGAGATTGATATGATGTTATGATTCTGTTTTAGACTTGTGTCCTTTCTTTACACTTGACACTGTACTTGTGTCCTTTCTTTACACTTGACACTGTACTTCATAGAATCTCAGGACTCTCTAGCTTGGGAAACACGTGTACCATGTCCAAATCATAATGCAGCGCCGCCAAGTCCACCACCGCGGCGGAGGCGGCGCCGGGCGGGGCGGCGCTGGCGGAAGCGCGGCGAGCTCCCGCCTCCCGCCGGGGTCGGGGGTCAGCCGTGCCCGCCGGCTGCGGGCGCCCATGGAGGGCTCGGAGGACGAGGAGCCGGGGCCCGAGGGGCCGCTGCAGCAGCTGCTGAAGCGGCAGCGCAAGGAGAAGCGGGAACTCCAAGGTGAGGGGCGCCATGTCCGGCGCAGGGCGGGCGGGGAGCAGGCTGGGGAGCGGCGGCGGGAGCACGCGGGGCCGGCTGGGCTCGGCGTCCCCTCTCCGCCTTCCCTCGCAGGAAGCCCCGCTCGGCAGCGCGAGTGGCTCGGAGGGGCGGGAGGGAYGGCGGCGGCTGTGGAGAAGCAGGGAGCAGCCCTGGCAGTGCCCTCGCAGGGGGACGAGGACGGCGGGAGCAAATGGTGCGTTCGGGCAGCGGTGCGGCAGCCGGGCTGCGCTGCCGGGAGCAGCGCTGGGCGTGAGGGCGGCCTGCGGAGCTCGCCTTGCCCTGGCCTCGGGAGCCGTGACTTAATGCTGGGCCATTGCCGTGATGTTCGCGGTTTGGTACTTTGATTTCAAGATGAAAAGGGTGTGTTTGTTCAAGGCRTTTTAGATTGAAAAGCCTGCATAGGGGTTCTTCCTACCCAGCCTGTTATGTTTCTTCATTCCAAGTGCAGTTGACCTGAACTGAATTTTCATGTCCTGTCCTTCCATAATGAATGGTCTTACGGTGCTTCAATGTGAACTTGTAACACTTTGCGTCATTTGACCTCCCYTATTACAATATATTCGTATAATTAAGGAGGTCTGATAGATGGATTCTATTGAGTTTCATAGTTGTTATATCATTTTTGTCAAGCCTTTCTCATTGCTAATATATTGATACGGCCTTTTCTTTGTTTGGTTTTTTTGGTATGTAATGAAATAGGCCTATCTGCAACCTCTTATCAGGGGGTTAAAGAAGAAAGGAGTCAGGTTGCATACTGTCACTAAATCTATAGGAATTTACTGTTTTGAGAGGCCTGTTCCTCCCTCAGGTTTGGTTGAAATTGAAGAGGCGTAGGGATTAGGCATTGTCGGAGGTGGCTGGGGTGCATGGCACCTTCATTGGGAGCGGCTGAGGAGCAGAGGGATTTTACACCTAGAGAAGGTGATAAYGGCAGTTCTCCACTACCAAATGGTGGGAGGGGTATATGCAAGGCAGAGTCCCTTTCTTCCCAGTTGGGAGAGGCAGGTAGGTACATTTGCCTACTAGTAAAATACATTCCTGGTATGTGCATTGATAACTGTTTACCGGAGAACAAAGCTGTTTGTGAGAACTAACACAAGGTGTATCTCAACCTCTGAAAATCCAGCACTTTCTCTGGTTGATGGTACTTGTCTCCACAATCCCCTCCTCCCTTTTCACCACCCATACTCTCTCCTGTGTATTTGTGTGTGCCTTTTATGTTCTGGATTCCTTTCTCCTCTATTATGTTAATTTTAATGAACAAAGCTGCTTTTCTGTCATACTCAGCTTATTCATCTGTAGGGCTGAATGCTTAACATAAATCTTTCAGTATGAGSCTCTTCCTGCCTCCCTTTGAAAAGTTTCACTATCATTGCCATCATCTTCAGCTCAATTGGGTCAGTCAAGGATGAAGGACAGGAAAATGTACAGGTGATGAATAGCAAGCAGGGTGTTAAATAATTGCTGGTATAACGCTAAAACAGTGAATACAGAAGTGACGGAGGTAAGGGGAGGGTTCATTTAGGAACGCATGAGAAAACTATGGGGGAATGTGGTTCTAGTTTCTACAGTGTAATGGATGGAGCCAGACTCATCAAAGTATASAGGATGGACTGGAGACATGGGCTGAAGGGCAGCAAGAAAAATCTTCGTGGGAAGAATAAGGGAAAATATTTTCATATCAAAAATCATTAAATATTGGGGAAAAAGTTTCCCAGAAGGGTTGCAGAAAGCTCATCCCTAGAGACTGCACAGTCATTTGAATTAATTTCAGTTGCATSTGAATTAGCATAACCTGATGCAGCTTTGAATTCAGCCCCACTTTGAGCAGGAGGGTGAAYTAGGTAGGCACTCGACACCATTTCTAACCAAACTATTCTGTGATTTTAGTAATGAAGCATTGACTTGCAGCCTAGGAATACTTGGAGGCTTTAATCAAATTAAGATTTTTTTTGTTTTCGATACCCATTTTGGTTTTAGAAACTTTGTGTTGAGGTTTTTAATTTTAGTCTGCTGCTTGTGTGATTAAAAAATTACACATCTTTCCTGTGAGATTTGATATTTTGATGCCCACATAATCTTTCTCAAGGCAACAGGCCAAAGTTTGCTGCATTGATGAAGTTCATATGTATTTTTATTAGTAACCTGGCGTTTTTCCCTTCTTCAGAGAAAGAAAAGGCAGTTTACATCTTTTAAGAAAAAATATAGCTGTTTGGAAAATATGAGGATTAGAACCAGCAGTCTCACAGCTAAGCTATTACACTGATTTGTTGATGTTTGTAAATTAGTTTTTCTGTATGACTTGCAGTCATTTTCTGCAATGATCATAGAGTATATGTTAAGAAGTAATGTTTTATTGCACTGCTTCTCTAACAGCAAAAATTCAAGGCATGAAAAATGCTGTTCCCAAGAATGATAAGAAGAGACGAAAACAGCTGGCAGATGAAGTTGCCAAACTAGAGGCAGAACTTGAACAGAAGCACAAGGAGGAATTGAAGCAGCTGAAGGAAGCTTCGCCTGAACAGAGTAAGGTAAGTGCCCTAACTTCAGGTGAAGTTGTACAGCTACAATTTGTGTTAGGGCTTTTTTAACTTTTAAAAATTATAGTGAAATAATACTTCAAAGCAGTTATCCTATTCTTCACACTATTAGGAACTCTTTTCAACTTAGAAAAGCTTTAGCTGTTACAGTAAGTGGGCAGTGCTAGAAGGGGCATGTAACAGTGTGGGATTTTTGTTGTTGAGCTCTTTTGAGAGAATGGCTTGGTTGCCTAAAGAATCACTGTAAAAGATATTTCAAAAGCAGGTTTAATATAAATTTGCAAAAGCATGACAAAATTCAATGGCAAGTTTTACTCTGGTACTGAATCCATGGATGAGGCATATAAGAAAAATCATTACACAAATGCCAAGCTGTAACAGAAAGTAAGTGTAGAGTAGGGGGAAAGGTGCACCAGCACAAGTAGTATTTTGTGTTGCTTTTAAGGCTACATGGGTAACTCAGTTATGTTAGAGAATTATTTTTTTAGGATACTGTTATATTGCCTCTCTGGTTATCTTAGGGAGACTACTCAAGTATTGAAACCTTCAGCTGGTGTTTGACTCATCCAGTGTGTTTTGTCTTGCAATTTTGTCAACTGTGACTGATCTTTTTGTATAGCTCATACATTTACTGAGTTAGGTTTGTCATTTTCTTGAGCAGTTTCAACTCTCTGTCTTTTTCTACTCCTGGTTATGCTTTGATCTAGAGGATGGACCTTACTGCTTTAATTTTCACAGAACTTGCTAATGGCTGTTTGGATACCTCATAGGCTGGCGTGGTGAGGAAGCTTTTCCTTTCAGCCAGTAAGCAATGTTTGCCCGTACGTTAGAGAACATACAGCTTAAATTTGAGACGCACATAACTCTGTTGGGACTGCAGAAAAGTAACAAAATGCAAGACAGTAGTTTGGGATGTGAAATACTTTGATGGCTTCTATGCTTTACRTGGATCTTTGTGGTTAAACTTCATAAAAATACCCTGGAAGAAAACTTAAAATTGTTTCAGAAGATGCGTATCTTTATTATTGTTTATACTAATAAGAACATTTAACTTTTTTTTTTCTTTTAGACAGATTCCATAGCTGATGGGGTTGCAAATATAGAGCTTGAAGGAGTAGAGCAGCAGATTCAACATCATCGAATATCAAAAGCACAGAAGAGGCGGGTATGACTTCATGTTAAACATTTTACAAATAACTGATTGATTATCTTCAGCTAAACTTAACTGTAATAGCCAAAGGTAAACATTTTTACTGGGGTAATTCAGGTAAACATTACCTGGGTAATTCTGTATTGATGCTGTACCTACTGGATGCTTTGAGAATCTGTTAAACTGCTGCCTAGAGATATGTAAGGATTTTATATAGTTGTACTCTACCCTCAACCATAAGCTGGGTATCAGAATAGGTCAGAAAATGGGAGCCATAAGAAAATAAATTATGTAAAGCAAATTATTTTAAAAAGACTTTCACTAAAAATATTATTAAAGAAGTAAAGTAATTGAATTAAAATACTATGTGGAAATTATGCAACTAATGGTACTTTACACATTTAATGAAAGAAAATCAATACTGCAGAAATTCTGTAAAATATCAAGTTGTTAAGAAACACTACCCACTGTCCTGTTCTGTTAGGCTTGGATCTGGTTAAACATCACATGTTGTGATGGATTAACCTTGTCATTGTACCTGCCTGAATATTGGGTCATGGCCAGRGGAACACTGCTTTATTATGTATTTYATCCCCTGTTACATGATCACTACGAAAATGTTAAAAGGATGTTTATAATTCATGGTACCATGTCTAGGCAAACCAGGAACTCTGGTCTAGTTTTCCCATATTCTTATTGCCTAAACCTGTCTGGTCTTGATTTGTGGTGAATTTTAAGCCTGAAAATGGAAAGATCATTCTTCGTACTGCTTCYTTGTTTATTTGCTTATTTATTTTGGTTCTTGTTCCCATGTTAACATCAGCATGAACTTATGAAACATTCTAGGAAAGTAAATTTTTTTGGTATTATTACATCCCTACTAATAYTCTCTACATGCATTCTTATCCATCCTTTAGGTTAGGAGCAGTCTTTTATGATGTAGAGTACCTGTCCTGAGGGAGTTTCAGTTTCACAGCATGAGCTCCATTATGCAGTCGTATACTTAACTGGTAGATCTCATACTTCTTATGAAAGAGCAATATTTTCTAATGTTTAATTAAGAGTTCTCATACTTGGGTGTTGAAATAGTTGATCCTGAAGAAAGCACTATGATTAATAGACTTTATATAAGTGTTGTAAAGTGTTATTTTGCATGTTGATTTAATTAAGATTTCTCTTGTCATATAATTTGGGTGTGGTTAACTGTGGAGGCAGTTAGGATATATTGGTCACTTAGCATTTGCTGAAGTTTGGGTTTAGGAGGTCTCCAAGATCAGTCTGAATCAGGTGGTACTGATTCTGACAAATATTTTATAGATAAGAATGTACTGAGAAAGCATTGGAAGAACTAGAAGCAAGCACTAAGCCGAGAACGTATGGGCGTATTCTAAATTTTAACRTTTGATGTAATTTTTGTGTGTTTTTAATCTAAGGAGAAAAAAGCTGCTTTGGAGAAAGAAAGAGAAGAAAGAATAGCTGAAGCTGAGATACARAATTTAACTGGTGCTAGACATCTTGAAAGTCAGAAACTTGCCTGCCTATTGGCAGCAAGRCATTTAGAGATTAAACAAATCCCTTCAGATGGCCATTGCATGTACAGAGCTATTGAAGATCAGCTCAAGAATCACCAAAATGCCTGGACTGTTGCAACTCTKAGGAACCAAACAGCAAAGTATATGCAAAGTCACTGTGATGACTTCTTGCCTTTTCTTACAAACCCTAATACTGGAGATATGTATAGCAGAGGTAAGATTTTTAAAACAATTATAACTGTTTCTGATAAATCTCAGTCTCAGTTACAGCTTAATTGGGACTTTTGTGGTTTTTGTAACTTTGTTACTTTATTGTGTTCTGTGGAACACAGAATTATGATCTGCTATGAAACTTGGTACACCTGGATCTCTAATTAAATATATATTTTTTAAATTAATATAGGAAATATTATTCCCCATTGGAAAAAAAAACCAGAATGAAACAGAACTTGCTGGTWACTAGATGATGCRAACACATTCTGGGATGTGATTTTGTTATTATAAACAGCTTGTCTAGCAGGTTGGAATGGTTTTCTTGTCAAGCTTTATATTGGTATTTTCAATGTACACAGGAAAGCTGTTAAAATCTGAACATCCATTGGCTTGACCACAGAATCCYAGAAATCCTGTTTCCTGTCAAACCACCACAGTGTGAAATTCAATCAAATCTATTTTATAATAGTTYGAATAGATGCATTTTCTTATTCTGTCTTATTTTTTTTCACTACAAAGTAGTTTGGGACCATTTTTTACAAAAGACTAAATTAAAAAATATAAAGAGCTTTAGTGTGAAGTAACGGTGTAGGCTGAGTRAAAACAGAGTTTATGTACCTCTTATTTGAGAAATATATGATTTATTCATTATGCCTTGAACACCAAAAAAATGACTGCATAAATTTCATTAACTTAATGCTACATTTCTTCAATAGGCATTGCTGTGGATTTCATGTGGTCACTGGGTGCTGTCTTTCCCATGTTGACACAGAWTAATGTCACAGGTTAAATGTGTCCCAGGAGAATACTGAATAAATTCTGCTCAGCAACAAGGAATTGTGCTTTTCTGTTATAAAGGAAACGAATGAAAAGTCATTCTGAGCAGTCTTCAGAAAACTGAAGATTCTTATTTCTTAAAATCTGTAAGGTTCAAAAGCTTGAGGGTTTGTAATTTACAAACTTTAAACTTGGTATCTGTAGAATATGATCTGAAAAGATTAGCTATTTACAGAGGAACTATTAAGAATAAATACTTCAGGGGTTAAAAACAAGGCAGTTAATCTGGAAATTTAAATAAACCCTAGCCAACTGTTTACCTACATGCCGTTGCAAGATTTTTAAAACATACCTGACACCTGGCTAATTTAAGAACTAGATATACTACTTGCTGTCACATTCTTTTCTAAAGTTTCTAAACATCCTCTGAAACTTAACCTGAAGGAAACTGTGTGCAATTTCATGTGTATTGTTACCTGTTGTTCTCTGAATAAAAAAATAAAAGTATTAGCTGTACTTCTTTTTATACTCTTTTTTWATCCCTCTCTTCAGTCTGAAATTTTCTTTTCAAAACAGAATGAGTGTGGGTTTTTTTTTTTACAACTGTTTTTTCTCTGCTTTTCTTAATTGAAAATATGTATTTTCCTTTATAATGTGTTTGTACTTTTCTGGCTCTAGTTTGCACAATCGGTGTTATTCCTCAGTTGCTTGTTCTTAACCAAGACAAGTACTAAATGTTGTCTTTTCCTCCAGAGGAATTTGAGAAATACTGTGACGATATAGCAAATACAGCTGCATGGGGAGGTCAGCTGGAAGTAAGTATTGTATTGGTAATTTTTGTTTGTGAAATTCTGAAGTGGGTGAATACACCTTAAAAATGGGCTTCTTTAGAAAGAATACTTGAAGGCATAAAGAAACATAGTCATAAATAGCTTATTAAGAACTTTTTCTTGTGGTTATAGGTTGTTTTCCCACCATCTTTCTGATGGTGCTCCATTGTTCTGATGTATTTGACAACGTGCAAGTTAGTGAATCATTTGGTATAAAATATCATTAGAAAGACTGACACAATGAGTGGGGTGTACTGTTAGGTTGCTRTCATGTAAACGAGAACTCGAGCTTCAAAAAATACATATTTATTTTAGTTTATTTTTTATGAGAGAAGAGTTAGCAAATTAATTAAACTAGCCCAATGTTGTATCTTCTAAACAATGATTAAGGCAATCTGTTTTCAATTAAAGTTTTAAAAGTTATTTTGCTTATTTTAATAAAGCATAATTTCTGAAAATATTTCAATGTTAYGCTTGAACTGTCTGCTAAAATTAAATGCCTAGTCTTCCTGTCTTCTACCTACATTGTCTTTAATCCTATTACTAAATTGTTTTTGCCTTAAAGCTAAGGGCTTTGTCACACATTTTACAAACACCTATTGAAGTAGTGCAGATGGATTCTCCTCCCATTGTTGTTGGTGAAGAATATTCAGGCAAACCAATAACACTTGTGTAAGTATGCAMTTTTATCACTTAAATTTAGTGCACTTATTTCTGTAACAGAGGGCTCAGCTTTGATTCTCATCTGCTCTTTTATTTGCTGTTACACATCTGATGTTGAAACACTGCTTGAGTAATGGTTGTGCAAGTCAGAAATTGTTTGTGATTGACACACTTACTTTGGAGAAGTTGTAATTAAACAGTGTCTGATGTGTGTCAGTCACTGATTTAGAGATTGCTGCAAGGTCATTTTACATTGTAAATACTTGAAAAATTATAATGACATTGATACAAGATGAAGAAAACTTTTTTCCTTCTTCAGGGTATTTGTCAAACTGTGCCTGGAAGTCACCAGAATTAAAAATTGTCTTTATTAATACTCTTCTGTGCAATGATCCTATGTATTTTGTTGCTAAAACTTGGCTTTATTTCAGTTGTCTTCCAGTGCTGTTACTGTTTGGCATGATGCATACTTTTTGTTAAACTGAACACTATTTCTGTAACTATTTTTTTAGGTATATGAGGCATGCCTATGGATTAGGAGAACATTACAATTCTGTGAAAGTTCTAACAGACACTGCTACAGAGAACAGCAGCTAGCATACAGAAGTTGTATATTCACATGGATAACAGTTGCATCGTGATGTGTTGGGCTCCAGGAAATTCCCAGTAAGACTGGAATGTAAATGGCATGGATTAGAAATTAGAAAAAAAACAAAACAAAACAAAACAAAAAACCAAAATACAAGACCCTGCAAGGTTTGACTATCAATCAGACGTGGCTCTTGATTTATGACAAAACCAAACCAAAACCATACAACAATATTTTGAACTTACTGGTATTAATTATGTTTAGAAGATCTTCTGTAAAATGGTGGCTGTGTAGATCAGTTTTTTTTCAATAGAGCTTCCTCCCAATACTGCAGAGAAAATATCAAGTAGTAAAAATTCGTTTTGGTTAGTCTGCACTTCTGCTGAAAATTTAAGGTTACCTGAAGGTCCCTGTTCCATTATTTCTGTCAGATTTTCATGATAATGGAAGAGTTCAGGCATTTGAAATAACTGATTGTATTTTGCTTATGGAATATTATCTGCAGTGTTTCTGTAGTCCTATTAGGATCTAATTTCAACAGTGTAGTATTGATTCCTTTCTTTATTTGGGCAGAGAAGATGAGGAGGTAAATCCAGCAGCAGAGTATCTTGGCTTGGCTGAAGGAATGCACAATCTTTTTAAAGACTTCCATGTAAGATTTTTACCAAGGGGTTTTTTTGAGTTGACAGTAGGAATTCAACTCTTGTGCATTGTTATTTATGACTGTACATTACTCTGTCAGTGCAAGTTAACTGCACTGTTCATTCTCCATAATCTTTCAGCTGTATATTTCGGTGAATCCGAAATCTTAGAGAGCTCCTCAGTGTCCTCACTTGAGGTAGTGAAACTCACCTGAATTTATAATTTCTGGATCTGCTGATCTAAGCACTTTGTCATCTAAAGTGTGATGTTTTATAATGCTTAAAACAGCTGGTTGCACACAGCTGTAGAAATAATCACCTTGGGTTTTATCAGTAACTAAAGGTGAACTGGAAAATAATTAAGTTTATTTTAATTGCTTCTTATGATGCACAGAGACTTGAAAGATTTTAATATGGCTTGACTTTTTACATTAGAATTGTAGATTGTTGTCTGTAAATGTGACTTCAAAATGAGGAACATACTGAAACMAAAATTTTAATGCAAATGTTTTTTAACAAGTGATTTTGTTAATTTTTAAAAAGCCTTAGTCAATAAACGTATTGTATTTTACTGCTGCTGAGTTAGTTTGAAGAAAAGTGGTTCATGAAAAGATTAAACACCTTTGCCCTGGTTTGAGGWTTATGACCTTACAGTTTGTATCTTGTAGTCCTTCAATAAAGCTAGCCTGCAGACTTACATTCCTGGAACTTAGAAAAATCTGTTCTTACTTAAGAGGGAGATAAGTGATCACTTTATGGGTCAGATTATGTCTGGATTAAAGCACTTTGAGAGAGAGGGGGTAAAAAAGAGCCAGATAATTACAGCAGGAGTTTTTGGACAAGCAGTTCCTTAGGCTGGTGCCTGCTAGGAAAACAAAGTATTAACCAGATCAGGAGTTTTTACATTCTTATTTATCTGTTATAGTGTAATAAATATAGCTGGTTTATGTACCAAACCAGCTGGCTTACTGTAAAATTTGGTTTACTACCTTGATTGTATAAGATGATGGTTTTAATTTCAAACAAAAAATAGGATACAACAGCATGGAAAACATGTTTCTATTCATAATGCCATTACAAATTTCACTAAAAATAATAAAAAGTACTCTTCTCTGCATTGCTTAGAATTGATGTGATATAAAATGTACATGCTGCATTTTATAGATAAAAAGTTCTTCAGTTTATTTGGGTTTCAGTTTTGTTTGATTAACTCAGAGAGAAAAGATGCCAGAATTGGGAAACACCTGTACCAAGAGTTTGTCATGTTGAAGATGTTTACAGTTTGTGTAAAGTAAATAATTTAATATAGTAAGTGAAAGATCCTTGCTTATGCTGTATGGGACTTGCCAAAAAGTAATAAATTGGTTTATTTGTGGCAAATCTTGTTGGGGTCAGTTTTATTTTGTACTCAAATAGTTCACTTATTTCTTAGTGTGAATAAACTTRTCCGTTTAAGTTTTCAGATCCTACTGTAATAATAATTCTAAAACAATGATTTGACAAAGCTTCACTCGATAGGAAATTAAGCTGTTTCTGAACAAAATTTATCCTCTGCTTTTTAGCAGTTAAACCTGAAGTCTTCTGAAAAACTGTATTTGAAAATACTGTTGAACCTCCCCATGCATTAAAATGATGAAGTGAAACTGAGAGTGGATCTTCTCACAATTGAGCTTTTAACTTCTTTGTCAAATTACATTTTTCTCTGCAGAATAACACTGTTTAGTTTGAATGTGTTTAAGTAGCTTTCCTTGCTTCTATCTGTAATTCAGTTTCTTCAGCTGCCATTTCTTTTAAGGATTGTTGGGTATTTTTTGCAAGATTAATTAAKATTAGTTGCCAGCAGGAATGCTCACATGAACAGGAAGGAAGCTGTCTAGTGGTCTGCAGTTAATTGTGTACAATATTCTGAAAGGGAAGAACATATTTGTTGTTGAAAACAGCGGTTACATGTGGCTCTTGGTGCTTGTCCTTGTCCCTTTCACTTACTCTGCACCAGTCTCTGCTCTCCTGACCAGTTGTGTGGGCTGCAGGCAGCCCCAGAAGGGGGGGTTGGAGGTGGGTGGCAGCCAGAGGGAGTGCAAACCTGTCATAATTTATTTAAACAGTAWATTAATTCACCTAATAATTTATTATTTAGATAGTAAAATAGTTCAGGATTTTTTTTAAAGAAAGAAATTATATAAAATGCAATGAAGCAGTGATGTCTCTTGTGCACTTTTGTACAGTTCTCATAACTTCTCATGTTTATGTATATTAAAATATTGCACAAAGCTAAAATGGAGCTTTTTATGTTGAGGGTGGCAGAGCAGTGGGACAGGCTGCCCAGAGAGGTTGTGGAGTCTCCCTCTCTGGAGACATTCAAAACCCACCTGGTTCCTGTGTAACCTGCTCTGGGTGACCCTGCCTTGGCAGGGTGGTTGGAGTGGATGATCTCAAGTCCCTTCCAACCCTTGTGATTCTTTAAGACACAGTGTAGAGGGAATTTGTTTCACAACCACTTGCTTTGAGGCAAAATTGTCAGTAGGAACRCTTTTTGCCTCTTCTCCATGCTCTGTTCTTTTTAACAGGCAGTTGAACAGGGGCTGTGATGGGCTTCAGGAAAAAAAGCAAAAAAACAATGCTGAAATTTTAGGTGTATGCAGAACACATCCCCTCTGCTCCTGTGACTCGAGGAGTARGATGTGCTGGCAACAATGTGACTGRGTACGTCTSCTGCTTGTGGGATGGTGGCTGCCCCTCAGCTGGTTATGCTTGAGTGTAGCTGAATTGCAAGGGTGGAAATTCCTGGAGCTAAAGGCATGGGTGGCAGTAGAGTTGATGTGATTGGGAGAGGCCCTCCCTCTGGCAGTTTGAGCGTTTTGCTCAGTTCCTCCCCCAGCAGCACTGATTGCCTTGCAGCTTGCAGACAGTGACAGAGCGAGGACAGGCAGTGTCCCTTTCGTGGGCAGTGCGGGTGGTGGCGGTGCACACACGGAGCTGTGCTCRGGGCAGTCCTGCTCTGACCCTGCGGAGGTGTGCTGCGTTACTGACATCTGCCGGCGTGCGGCTGCATTCCTGCCAAAGGAGCCAATGATGAATGGCCCAGAGATGGCCTGAAAGCTTTGGTGAGAGAATGTCCCATCTSCATCATTTGGGTACTTTGGGCTGTCATCTGTCATAGGCCACGGAATTGTTGCAAGTACAGCTTTCTATTTTTAGCCCTTGAAAAACAGCCTGCTTCCCTCTGTCTGCCAACGGATCTCCTGGGATGTATTTATGAATGATGTATTTATTTATGCCTGTGTTTATTACTTAATCTGTAAGAAGTTAAGCAGACTTAAAAATAGGATCTGAAACGCAGAAGGCATTTTTGCTACTTTCCTTGGCTTCAGTGAGAATGCTAACCCACCAATTCCTTTGTTTTGAGCAACTAATAAAAGCAAYAGATGGTTGCTTTTATTGATTGATCACTAGAGGCATATGATAGATGTACTTTTGAATACAACTAAAATCCAGTTGCCTCTGTATGTTAGAAACAGTTATATCATAAAAAGAATTATTCATGCACAAAAATATTTGGTAAAATATTCTGTGTTGAAGATTAGATAAAATAGTCTGTGTTGAAGATTAAATAAATACATTAGGGTGTTAATTGAAAAGCTTTTTTCTATTTACAAGTTAGAGAAATTGGAGTGCATAAACTTMTATAGTAAGCAGATTAAAAAATATTCCCAGGAGCTGTGTTTTCTGCAAAGGCTCCCTGAACTTCATCAGTTCTGCAAATGTTTTGTYATAATGTATAAAGGAGTTAGATACGTTAAGAATCTGATGTGCTGTGTTTGTCCAGAATTGCAAACCTTCCAGATATGAGTAATGCTGTTTTATTTTTTATTGCTTTTTTTTTTCTTTTCTTTTGAAGGATAGTATTATGATAACATTTGAGCAGGATCTCTTATTTGAAGTTATTATGTAAATCATGAAGATGCACATYGGCAATTGCATTCTGGAAGGTATATGAATATTCTTTTGAGAAACCTAAGGATGTGGAGATTTTAAACAATTCTTCTACACACATRTATATATACACACACACATATATCCTCTAAAATMAAAATATTAATAAAACTTCAATAGTATAAATATGCAATAGTTTGTCATTAAATCCTAATAAGGCTCCACTGAGTAGGGAGTGAGGGACATCTAATGAGGAACCATTTTTCTTTTAGCTGTTTGCAGAATGTTGGAGCACAAAACAAAAAGAAACAAAACAGGGAARATAGTTGTGAACTGGGGATGCCTGCATGAGATGCGCAGAATTATTCAGTGTTGAGGAATATTCTAGGTGCTGGTGGCGGGGCGTGCTGCCGTTGTGCCCTGGCTGGGGGGGAAGCTGCTGGAGCCCCAGGCAAACAGCTGTGWGTGTCCTTTTGCACTTCAGTGCTTTTCAACAGTTTACACCACATTAATCAGCAGCCTCCAACACTCAGAGTTTGGTGAGCTCTGTGAGAGTGTTCTGTAGATTCACTGGCTGCTACATTGCATCTTCTTCACTGGCTGGTGGAACTGCAGATTGCATCAATGGATTTCAAACACTATTTTGATCTCTGGTATATTTATCAGTATTAGACATACTGTGCTTAATGTTGCTGATTCCATTGTAGTGCTTGCTGTCTGATCTGCTGCTTGTGTGTGTTATCCATCTGCTTCTGAACATTTTATCACAACTTTTGCAAACAACTGAAGAATTAGAGTCAACTTGGACATTTTTGAGAAAAAATACAGGGGGCATGGGGCTGGAGAATGTAATGCAAGAATGCTTTAAATCCAAGTTGAAAAACTGCTATTCAGTAAAAAACAATAYACTAATAAGGAAAATTATTCTCCTCATCTTCCAAACCTTTACATTTTAGATTGTACATTTTAGTTGTGACAATCAAGTGAAAATTTTGTTTCTTTTAAATAAAGAAGAAGGTGGATGTCACACCTCTGATAGAATCTGCAAAACTTGAGTGCATGCTCTCACTTCTAAAAGAGCCATAGCTTTCCTTGTCTTAACAAGTGATATTCCCCCTCTTGTGGAAGGATACGTTACAAAAACTATGATAAGGGTCTTTTTCTAGTTGGCCCATTTGGGAATTCTGTTATTTTTCAYGAAACGTTTTTGATGCTGTCATAAATATTCACATAATCGCTATGTCCTACCTGTGCCTGGCTGAGAGCCTTCTGTCTACTACTCTTGCCACAGACATCACTGGAAAATAAAAATGAATGTGAAATAGCTTGTGTGGATGCAGACTCCTCAGAAAGGACAGGCTGGGATGGTGAGGAGAGGGGATAGYTTAGGGCTCCTCTGTGGGACTGGTGGTGGGGTCTGTTCATAGCACATGGGTCAGGAGCAGGGAGGGGTGGCTTAAGTGGGCTTGTAGTGGGTCTGTGTTACACACCAACAAACATATTTCATATTTTTATTAAGTTTGCTGATAGTGCGGGCATTTTACCTAGTTTGAGCTCCCTGCCCAACTCCAATGCCTTAATSTAAAAATAAGGCAAAGTAGACTGAATTTGAAAATTTTTGCTTTGTAAACACAATTGAATATGAAATCTCMGTAAATCCTGTACCTGAAATTCTGTATTTTTCTGCAAGACTTCTTTATGCATTTGAAGAAGAGCACACAAGACAGGTTATTTGTACAACATAAGAAAGCAAGTCTTAGTAGAGGATTTCTGCTAGTCTCACTTCATGCAATATAAGGTACACATCACAATGATGCATGTACCATTGAAATTTGTCTGATGCACAAACTAAACTATTAYTACTTTCACAGAGTGGCTTTTCCAAAACTCATTAAAAATGTTACATGAATATTGAAATAGTTTTTATAAATTTCAAATGCAACTGCAACAGTTTGCAGTCAGAAAAGGAAAAAAAAAACAATTTTACTTAGCCCCATTCCTGTGTTCAAGACCAGGTTGAATGGAGCTCTCTGAGCAACCTSKTCTGGTGCAACRTGTCCCTGCCCGTGGCAGGAGGGTTGGAACAAAGTAAACTTTAAAGTCCCTTCCGACCCAAASCATTCTATGATTCCATGATCATTTCAAGGACTGAAATCTAATATGCATTCTAATAAGGGGTGAAAAAAAATCCAATCCTGTACTGCACACTGTAAAAATAGATGAGAACTACTGACTATTATATTAGAATCTAAGTAAACAGGCCAAGAAGAGAATGAACTAGTAAAGGTATAAAGCTTAATTTTTGTTCATTAAAGTGCTGTACATGTTAACTATAGATTGTTCAGAGTAAACTCCRTAAATTTTACAGAGTTTTTAAATTTACTCTCAGTAAATTTTAATTGAAGAGCCTTAAAAATTATAAAAGTAACTTTGCTTCTAATTTTGCACATAGTACATCTCACAAACATTTCCTTTTGAAGTATTGAAGTGAGGAAATAGGTAATCCATAACTATACTGTGTAACTCAAATTATATTTTAAATTTTGGAACCAAGATTCTGCATGTTGCTCACGTGCACATAGACATACAAAAAATACATGAACATAAAACATAGGTTCTACATATTTGGTACTTCAGTTCATTTTCTAAAGTAATGCCATAGTTAAACAAATTTCTGATGTCAGGGCTGAATGTATCACTGGCACACAATGCACATGACATTCTGTTCAGATAACGGCTTCAAGGACAGTTTGACCAAGTATTACTGGCACACAATACACATGACATTCTGTTTGYTCAATTAATGGCTTCAAGGATGGTTTAACCAAGTATTTGAAGAACTATACACCGAGATTAAAGAAATGTATTGAATAACTTTTTATCTCTTAAATATAGTCACTTGTTTTTATCATAGCATAAATCAGAAAGCAAGGTGGTGGATGCAGGGTGGGAATATGGGTCTCAAAGCTGGGAAAAAAATAGTTGAAGTTATTAGTGGCCTCAACAACACATTTTAAAACTGAGCAAGTACCTTCCAACAGTTTACAAAATACCAAAATTTGATCACATTTTTCTAAATGCAGTGTAAAACAAATGAGTAAACATGAAGCATGATTTTCAAAGAGTATTTTAGTTCTAAAGGGATCTCTGATGGTCCTCCACACTGACATCCATCTCACAGCAGCACTAGTTTCAGATAGAGCAAATTATTCTGTCTTTCATTTTATGAGCATCATCTTGTATGTGGAAAAAKGGGAGAAAGGCAACTGAGAACTCCGTAGACACAGTCAGAGGAGAAATGTATGTTCTGTGTGTTTGCTTCAGGCTGCAGGTCCCTTGTTTCTGTGTCCATGCCAAAGGGGCCACCTCAGAATTTTTTTATCTGAAGGTTACCTCAGTTTGAGCTGTGTTTTCCAGTTTCTTCAGGCTCAGTCTCCTAGGTCATAATGAGGACGATGCTTGCTTGGGGTTTTYTGATCACTTGGATTGATAGAGCCAGCTGACAGACTAAAACAGCTTTGAAGGTATTTCTGCCCATTCAGCCTATTTATAATACTGGTGTATTGTATTCAGTGGMATTAACCCACCTTATTCCTTTAGACAAGTCTTTCATTCCATCCTTATTGTTAACTCTGCCTTTCTTATATGAGCTATCATGCTTAGTGCTTTTCAGATAAATAATTTTATTGGAAAATAGCTAAAGAGTTACAGAGACTAATCTCTTTCTGCTAAGGATTGTTTGAGTTACTGAAGAATTGGTTATCAGYTGTTTCTTAAGACTCCCAGAGCTCTCAGCTGTGTACCCTGGTGGTTGTGAGCACATTCCTTGGCAAAGAAATCTGCTTACCATGTTTGGGCAGATGGGGAGCAACTCACCCTTCATTTTCTGCTTGAATTTCAGTTTGTCATTTTTTGTTTGCAATTTTCCATTTCCAAGGATCTTATTTTTTCATGATCTCACCTCCCTCTAGTTTAGCAGCAGCTCCACATCTCATTAAAACAGTTTCTATTTCTTGCACCTCTTTTATAACKGTGTTACAAGACTGAACTGGACATTAGTAATGAACTTTGTCACACAGCWTTAGCTATCCCTCTCAGCAGATGCCTTGAACTTTTATAATTCTCCCTGAGCCTTTCTACATCATGGAACCAGTCCCAATGAGCATGTAGTGTTTCTGACACACTTTGGTATGTGGCACCAAATACTTTGCTAGTTGGATGTAAACTACACAAGTTATTACACAGAAATTGCTCATTTCATAGGCCTTTCACCTCTTTCGAAAAGACTTCTCCATCTCAGAGTAGGTAATAATTTCTTTGCATGTGCAATTCTTGCTGTGACTGCCAGAAAGAGTTCCACCCATACAATGATTTTTTTAAAAATCTGGATTTCATCCATGAGTGTCTGGTCTCAGGCCAGGGAGTTAATATCAAATAGTTTGCAGCAGAAACTCTCTGTTATAACTCACAGAGTACGTAATGAAAAGAGWGACTTGGAAATGGAATGTCCTAAATTCTTTGGCTATCTCCCTCAGTCCTCAGAACACATTTGGATTTTTATTTACTTTCTGAAGCGCTGATAGCCCTAATTTTTCCCGAGATCCTCTTAAAGTTATAGAGTTTTGGGAGTAAAAGATTTGTGTGTTGGATAATGAACTTTCAACCCCATATGAAATGACATAATGCTCTTGAAAGAGACTGGGGTGGATATGCCTCATTCCAAATGTGGGTGACTTAAAGGGTCCCATTATGGAAAAATAAATGGAGCTTCATACTCATAATTACTTTAGCTGACATGTTTAGCTGAGCAGCMATAAAACATACATCATCTTAATATATACTGTTAATCTTGCCAATGATTTATACCATGCAAGCTAAAATTACCTCACCCAGTTAGACAGAATGAAGTCAGTGAAAAGCAGCTAAGGATAATTAAGCTAGACAAAGTGGCAAGTAGGTTTTTCACTGCTTAATATATGCCATTATGAATTATTTAAATACTAAAAGACAACATGAAATTCCTTTCTTTTAACCATAATTGGTCCTGCTGTGGATGTGTTCAAACAAAAAAGATATTTCAGATATTTCATAACAGTAAATAAACATGGTTTTATTTCATTTTGACAACTACATTAGAATGTGCAGATTTTAAGCTAAGATCTCCAGCCTTGRCATTCTTCTGATAAATCATAGGTGCAAAGCAACAAACAAGAGAACTTTGCTGTTTGGGGGGTGAGTCTGAATACACTTCTGCTTGGGAGARAAATTTTTTCTTTAGGTGTGTTTCTTGCAGTCTTTTCTAATCTGAGAGGAGTCAGCCTGGTGATGACAGGAACTGGGAATCTTTGTAATAAGAGAAAATAAAATTGTGTRCTCCTCTCCTTTTCTCCTTTTCTGTTTAAGATTATTATTCTTTAGATAAAACATGCAGAATTTATACTTCTTGGGATATTTTCAAGCACTTTAGCATAAAAGGAGATAATTATATTTTATTGTCTGACAATATCCTTCTTTTCAACTTGGCCCTTAGGGCACTTTTTGTAGCATCATTGTGCAAGATGGGCTTGTAAGGTTCATATACTTTTTAAGTACTCCATAAAGAAAATCAGATGAGCAATTTCACACACACAMAMAAAAGAAAATAAAAAAGTAGTAGTTCAAACCTAAGATTTCGAGAAAAATAAGATCCATATGTTTTTAAATCTTCTATCATTGTTGTTTGTCATTTTGTAACAGCTTGGAGCAATACTTAGTCCAAGATTTCAAACAGAATGTGGTTAGCTCTTTAGTCATGGTTAGGCAGTCACTTAAGGCCACCATCACTTACGTTCTGTATGCCAGTGAACACAGGAAAACACAAATTTCTTCAAGGCAAAGGCCTGATTTAATAATCTGGTTTCTTAAACCAGCTGCTTTCTTAAAGTTTCTGGTTACTCCTAGCTTTTGTTTATGACTGAGTTCYAAAGGACATGCTCCTCTGCAAGCCTAATTTTTATGACGTGTTGTGAATTAAATTTCTATGCKGTCAGTGGAACACAGGTGCATCTTTGTGCTTCTTATACAGGCCACTGATTTGCTGTGGTAGATAAAGCCATAGAGGTTAAAGGTTTTKTCTGCAATATGATGAGTTTTACAACAGGAAAGGGAATTGCATTATAAAAGGATGTGGGATGAGAAAATGAGATGGAACTGCAAATCTCTAGGAAGTGTTTGGATGCACAGTTTCAAGAGAAACTGGAAATCCTGAACCTGTTCAGCATGAATGTAAATATCTATGGAAGTAAATTAAAGTGGCCAAAGTATTTGGATTTTAAAACTTATTTTTCTGGTTCTTGATGATCTTAGAGAAGAGGATTTACAGTACTATTCATTGAATGAATATTTGATTGATTTCTTATACAGCTTAAGTAAAGGCTTTATTCTGGTTTATAATTTATAGTTTTATAAAGCATTTGAAAAACATCAAATATGAATGCATTTTGGGTCCCAGTGTAGGCAATGGAAAGGAAGATTGAGGATGGTCAACACCTCGGAAATCCAAATCTCTTAAGAGCCATTTGAATGTGGAGCTACTCCCAGCCACCAGTAACATCTGGTTTCACAACAGCTTAAATAACTTTCCAGATGGATGTTGCTTATGTTCCCATTTCTGTAGACAGGGCTGACATTGTGAAAAAAGAGTGAGAAGCTTGAGGATCTGTTTACAGCATCTGTACRGTGCTTAACTTGTTCTTACTGGCAAGTCATCCATTTCATGGAGCTTGAGAGTCATGGAATTGTCATGGTTGGAAGGGATCTCCTGAGATTGTCCAGCAGAACCCCCTGCCCAGGCAGGTTAAATCTCTTGGCACWTGTCCTGGTTGTGGCCCAGAGCAGCAGGAGGTGGAATGGCCAAGACTGTAATGTTACTCGATACCAACTTATGTCATTGCCAGGAGTGGGGGAAAGGGATTCTCTCTTGTTTCCAAGATGAAGGACATTCTTTTCCAGTGGGAAAAAGCATGATGTGGTGGGGAAGAGTCAGATGGCATTTGTTGTGTTTTTCTGTGTAAATAGTTTCTTTATCTTATACCTTTTGTTATTAATATTGTTGCTGTTACTGTTTGTTTTCTTATCTCATTGCTTTTTCCAGTAAATTGTTGTTATCTTAACCCATGATTTTCACCTTTTAWGCCTCCAATTCCCAGCTCCATCCCCGGAGCAGAAGGGGGGTAAGGAAGGAGTGAAGGGTGAACAATCAAGCAGTATCTTGTTTGGGAGACCTCTGGTGGAGGCAATGAAGTGGAGAATACCATTCCTAAACCACAACAGTATGTTAGCTATGGAAAGGAGTCACATTTGATTTCTGAAGGTGTTACACTGAATGTTGAATAGAGAGTAATATGAAGAGTGTCTTGAATTCTGCAGGAGACATTACCAACCTGCTGGATGCATCGCACAGTGGGGAAAGCAGGCYGAAGGCTGCTGCAGCCCCTGCCAGGCTCTCTGCTGGACCCTGCTCTGCTGGACCCTTCATCCCTCATGTGCTCCTCTCATTTTAAAGTTTCTGAAGCAAGCTGGGCAGTTTGTCCAGCTCAGGAGGGCTGTACGTTTGTACAGAGTGGAAGTGAARGTACATATAAGTGTTTAAGAGTGCAGCATGAGGATTTTTAGGGGTTTGTGGGGATGGAAAARCTTCTGGGACAGCACTGAAGGGCTGAGTGTGCAGAAAAAAGCAGAACTGATGTAACCTTATCCATACTGACTTTTGGCTCTGGTTTTTGAACTGAAACCTCCTCCAAACTTTGCTCAGTTTGCAGCCCAAAAGATGCAGGGAGTAAGGGGAAAATGAAGCAGTGTGGACAGCGAAGGGTCCAATTCATTTTCTAGCCCTCAGTTACTTATCAGTGTGGATGTTTTTTATGAAGTTCAATCCTAGTTATAATATAATTTATACTAGAGTATAAGTAATAAATAAATAAATAAGAAATTAATTTCTTCTTCCTAAATTAAAAATAACCTAGGATAGCTTTTTGATTTCAGAAAACTTATGTTTTCTTCATCAACATTACTGTCCGCTCCCCACTCAGGGTTGCATATGACATGACAGATAATAATGGCCCTGTCCTAAAGATATCTACATTTAAATATTTTATCTTGAAGACAAAATTTAAGTGTAAATTGTGTCCTTGGAAGCCTTTGGGCCTTCAAAGCCCTTTAAAAAGAACCAGCACCATGCAGAACATCTGACAGAAAAAGAATTCAGCTGTATAGATTCGTGGAAAGTAATTTTGAAATGTTGGKGTTGCACTGGTGTTTCCTCAGAAAAAATGTGCAGCACCTCTTATTTTCAGAAGAAAAAGAAATTAAGCTGAACTGCACACCCACTAGAATAGAGASAATGCTGTGCTCCTGCCCAGTGTAGTCATGGCTTGGATGCTGTTGCTGTGCCACAGAGCAAGCGGGGAATGCACTCAYTAGATCAGTCAGATTGCTCTCTTTGGTATTGTTTACAATAATTGTTAATTAGTTCCCTAGGATAGTACCTCATTTGCGGTCAAAATAAAATGTACACCAGATGGAGAGAAAATGAATTCCAAAGCAGTAATCTATTCATATACATAATTATTCCTTGGAACTCTAATGGTGGTGGTTTTGGCTGTTTAAACTCCAGCAACAGATAGATCAAGCAGATGACATTGCTTAAACATTATTCAGGATTTTATTGGATAAACCATAAACAATTGATATATGATTGCTTTTTGACTGACTTCTTTAATCTGTTTTAATTTGATATTGTAATTAACAATTTTTCATTTAGAGAATTTGAGTTCAAATTTTAAAGTTGCAGAAAATATTTGGATGTGTTTAAAGTGTTATTTCTAATATGTTTCAGCATTTTTGCTATAAGTCCTGCTTTTCCTTAGTTCTGAAATTGGCTTTTAAAATGTGATGTATGGATGTCTTGATTTAGAAACAAATACATTCTTAAAAATGAAGACAAACTACTAGGTATGGAATGTTTGTAGATTTTGTGTCAGTTTTTTTTCTGGAACAACTTTAAACTTAAAGAATCTCTTAGACCTCATGGAAAATAGTAAAAAAGCATAAATTACTTTATCTTTAGAAATGATATATTTATATCCTGCCCATGTTTTTATTCCTGTGGACTATTTCATTTGGAGTCAAGATTATTGTTATATACTTTTATGCCAAGAATCTGGTCATTCATGTCATTTTTCTCTCCCCTAAAATTGGAGGGTTTTGTTATTTCTCACCCTTTTGAAAGAATCATATTGTTACAAAGACAAAACTGATTCAGGAAACATATTCCTAAGTATGTAATTAGTAAGTAATTTCAGTGGGAATCTCAATGTGCTTGAATTTAAGGATGTCTTAGTAAGCTTCTTGAATTGATCCAAATTTATTTACTTTGGAATAATTCTAGTATGTCTATTACTTCTATAGTAAGTAACTTTAAGAATAAGTAAGTCAAAGTTCCATAAAGTGGTGTGGATTTTTTTTCYCTGTGCAGATATTTTTTTGTGCTTTTTGTGCTTTTGTGAATAAAGGATTGCTGGAATTTAAGCATTTCTGGAGACTTTTGGCTCTGTGGTGGAGCCTATGGGGACTTTGGGCAGGATCTTTTTGCTTTGAACAATGAAACTGGCTAGGAGATTAACTTTAATACCGCTGTACAAACTGTGAGGGGTATCCTGGCTATGTTCTAAATATTCTGTCACCTTCCTGAATCTGAACATTTCAGTGAGAGGGTGTTTAAAGAACACTTAATTCCATTTTGGTTTTTATGWAGAATAAAAATGTAAAAATGACAAACTAAATTCACATCTCTGTCCTGTTAAGATGATGTTAAGAAGGCTGTAGTTGGTGCCCAAATATACGGAGGTGACAAAACCAACAAAACCAGAGCTGGTCAGGGGACTTTATTTGTACYTTGCTTTTAAAGGTCCTTAGAAATCAAGATTTTATGTGCAATCAGATTGTACTCCCAAATAAAGAAGATCAGACTACTTTCATCACTGTCTAAAAATATAACATTAAATATTATATAAAAGACAATTTTAAAATATRTAAAGAGATCCTATGAAGGTTTTCTTTTTGACATTCACCTAATTTATCTAATGTATATGATGCTTTTCTGTTGGATATGGGATAAATCAAAATCCATCTCTGGCAAGGAGAAAAGCATATAACTGAAGTTTATACAGTACTGTCACAGAGCAAATATTCACATGGGCACAATGTCTTGTCTGTGTAGGAAGACATCCACACATACAGGTTAAACATTTAGAAACCTTGGAAAATAAATGTACATAGATAATTCTGTAGAACACTAAAAATTATCTGTAATTTTTGTACAAAAATTGTTCTGTCCAGGTTGTATTATTAAATGTACATATTTTAATTTATGATGAAATATTTGTTCTGTTTTCTTTTTCAAAAGCAGTTTCATTACAGCATGAAGTTTGGCAGTGTTTCCTGTGTGATATTATATGGACATTGGTTTAAGTTGTTGACTTTTTAAATAACACTGTTTACAAATACATGTAGAAATGAATAAGGCAACATCAAATGGGTAGATATTAATTATAGTGGCAAATGGAATAAGTCTTTGGTGGCAGACAGGGGCCTCATTTATCAGCCACTGGGATCCAGCATGGCTTGAGGCAGCAGAAGGTCAAAGAAGAGTTGGAAAATGGAATCATGGTGCAGCCAAGTGGGTGCTGTCTCTAACAGCTGCCCAAAACTTTGGGCTCCAGTGTAGGTTCTCTTCACTCCTTTGTAGTTCTTTCCAGTTYGTGTAAAGGATGGTCATGAGACATCTCACTGCTTTAGCTTCTCATGAGCTGCTGAGTAAAATTTCTTTCTTCCATCTATGGATGGACAGAGAGCGTCTGAAATGTGAGAGGATCGTGCACAAAGCTCCTCTGCCCATGGACACCAAAATGATAGCTGCACGTGACAAAGTTTTGTCAGCACAGAGAGGTGAAATTAGTCTTGTTTCTCATTCAAAATGCATAACTGAGCATGCCAGATTTCTTTGAAGTCTGGAAAGGCCTGAAAAGTCTCTCTGAGTTAATCAAAGTTTCTCCCTCTCATTCTGGTAACTTAGTTTTCTGCAGAAATTGTCCTGAGATGTGCTTCGAAGCAAGTTGGTTTTACTGTATCTTGAAGGAAGTTTCCCCTCCCTCCAGTGAAATCCTGCTGCAATTTCAGCTGTGGCAAAATTAACTCAAAGTATTTATAGTTTGAAACAACAAATCTATGCTATATATGCCTTATTTTATACACTGTTCTGCCCAATGTCTAACTTACAAATATTGCACATTTCTGAATGAGGGAAGTAATTCTAAACTGGGAAAGCGTGCAGCTGATCAGTCATTAAGAAACCCCCAGTGAACAATTACATCAATACATTTGAGCACATGGGGACAGGTTTTAACAGRGTGGAAGGGAAATGCTTGTATGGAACAAAGAAATCTTGCATAAAAGGAGGAAAATTATTTGTAAACCGGTGTAAGAGAAGACAAAGGCAACACAAGAGCTAAAAAGTCTAAATTTTAGAAGTAGCAATGGGAAAGGAAATATGAGGGGGGAAGTAAAAAAAATGGTTTGTCATTTGCAAAGATCAGGAACTAAACTAAAGCAACTGCTAAGCACCTGACTCAGCAAACTATCCAGCCATATGCTCAAGTGCATTTTTACTTAACAAAGCACTCCACAGTCAATTAAGCAATCACTGGGGTCAGGAGGAATCTTTCCATAACAGCTATGAGAATTTAATCTCTTAGATTTTATTCCTTTTGAATTTAGTAACATGTAGGTTTTGTGCTCCCATTGTTTATGGGATTAGACAAAATGAGGCTGAGACAACAAAGATTTTTATAGTTTCTATATAAAATTCTAAATGCATATATAATGAAAAACACTCTTTCTGTTTACTTTACAAAAAGTATTTGAAAAAGTTGCATCAATTGCTGGGTTTCTGCTTTGGAAATATGTCTGAAAAATACAGGGTTTGAAGTATGTAGGAGAGAAAATTGGCATGAAATTCTCAGCTGTCTGTACTCCCTCTCCATAACAAGGAAGAGTGGTAACTTTATAAAATTTGGAGCTATCTTGGACAAATATTGATTATTTGGGAAAGTGTAGAGTTCTGCACCAGTTGTTCAATAGCAGTGGTGCATTTCTCTTGCCCTGATGAGCATCCCTGYTCCCTCAGCCCAAAATGATCTGTGCCAGCCCTCTTTATCAGCTGTCCTCCACTCTCTAGTTGGTGCCATGTTCATATTCCTAGGAAAAGCAAATACTATGTTGTGTGATGTAGGTAACTGCCTTAGAGACCCAGGAAAGGGATCATGTTCAAAACTTTGAGGTATTTACTGAGACTACCTAATTTACTATTATCTATTGGTAAATTGTCTAAACTAAGGAACAGCTGATAATTAAGAAAGCACATAACTACTGCCTTTTCTTCATTAAGGAGGTCATTAGCAGTCACATCAGAAGAGGAAAAGAATATATCCTAATTAGTGTGAAGCAGAACTATAAAGACAGAATGCATTGTTCAAGGTCACCTAGAAGAGATTTTTTTTTTCTGTAAATATAATTAGGACAAATTGTCCAACTCATGGAGTCAAGTACATGCAAGCATGATCCTACATGGAATTAGTTTTTTAAAATAATCAATTGTTTAAAATAGCACCCAGTTGCATAAAATGAACAGGTAGCAGTATTTGGTTGGCTTTCCTTCTCAATTCTGTATTGCGCAAATTAATATGGACTGTGGTTTGGGATTTAGGGACTATGGAGCTGAGTAATGGGCATTTTGAATAAAATATATGGATTCATCTATAGGGCCTGTATGATTGAGCAATCTTTTTTTTTTTTTGTTCGTTTTGATGGATTCTTAAGCACCTGGCATGTGAGTCATGGTGCTCTCAGCTGTCCAGCACCAGTGTACCAGTGGGTTGTTTTTGTCCTACGCTTTGGAAGAAATTACAGAAGGGGCAGCAACATTCCTGATTTCAGGACACTTGGCAAGTATACYGGGAGATTTAGTTTGAATTATTTGTATACTTGTGAAATTTGGAATTATTATGTTTTTATAATCTATGGATGCATGTATGGGAAAGTTTAAAATACATTCTTTTAAACTGAAGTATTTTGTGTGTGTCTAGTCACTAAGTCTCAGGCAAGGATGAGAATTTTTATTGAAGTAAGCAAGATAGTTCAGTGCAGCTGTTTGCTGAGTGACTTTTCTAAGGTTATTGTCTTGTAATAATGAAATCATTTGGAGAACTAATGTTCTTATGTCTCTATATATCTTTCATGCTTATTCCTGGAACTAGTAAAAGCTGATGTTACAGTTCAGATTCTTATTAGTACAAACCTTTTTGTTTACTCTTTAATTTGGCAGCAATTGATTTCCTGTATACTCACTCATGATTATGAAGTCAGTGTGGCAAACAACAACTTTGGGGAGAAAAATCATTAAAATCACAAATTTAAGAGTAACCTCTTTTTTTATTCAGTATCTAATATGCATTCTTCATGTGAAAGTGTCTGTTAATTGTGCAGACTACTAGGTAGTGGTCTCAGAAAATATATTTTCAGATATTTTAAATTGCAATGAGGTTAGAAAAGACTGCATGGATATGTTAATGCTTTTGGATTATTTCTTTTCAAGAACTGTTCTAGCTTTCTCACAGGCTGCATGGAATTTGCTCAGCTGCAATCCTGGAATTCTGTCAGTTTGCTGTCTCTTGGGGCAGGAAGATATTAGCTACTTAAACACTAAATTTTAATTATTACACTTCATAGACCTTCCTTTCTGAATGGCTGTGCTTTCTGTCATGTGTTGTAAAATCTATTACCACTGTGATTTATATTATGACAGCCTACAGTTCTGGATTAATATGCTGATTTTTAAATACACTGTTAACTTAGTTTCCTCAGTGAGGTAATTAAGTATCTRTTTGAGCTGGATGAAATTAATTTAACGAGTGAAGTATATGGACACTCTAWAATTGCAGCTTTTTCTGATTAATGCTTTCACTGACTGATGTGTCACTCAAAAATATTTAACAACACCACACAAACCTCTAAGGAATGAGGCACTTAGAAGATTTTGCACGGGGAGAGAAGTGWGATAAGGCATTTTATCACATGATGCAAAAGAAAAGATTTCATCTGCTGAAGAATCTGGAGGCAAGGTATTTCTGATTAAACAGGTAGTGATATCCTCTCTGTTTAGATTGCCAGAACAAAAAACGAAGTATTGAAGAAAGGTTATGTGTTTTGGGATAAACTGTGATTTAGTATTCATTCCACTGCCATAAGATGATGCAACGCTCAGAGAGGAATGCAGTGAGGGYGTTAAGCACAAGAACAGTTTGTCCCTCCTGAGCAATGTCCTGAGCACCTTGATCTGGCTTTGAAGTTATCCATTCTTTGAGGAAGTGTTTGGATGAGATGGCCTTCAGGTGTTTTCTCCCCTCTTAAATTATTCTATGCTTCTCAGGTTATCTGGAGATAAAGTCCTTCAGGAATGCTTGTTTCATGATGCTACTTCCCAAATCGTTCTCTCATGGGACAACCCATAATAAGTGAGCACCTAAATGTTCTGTGGTTGATGAAATTATGTTCATTCAAGTAAATAGTAACTTGAGAGGTTGCACTTCATGTACATAGGTACATTTTAGACCTATCTGCTGTTAGTCTAACTCATAAGACTGTTGCACCTGGATTCCAGGGAAMACAGAACCCTGTTGTGGGAGGTGTTAAGGAAACTCTCCTGTCTGACCACCCAGAAGTGACTCAAACAGTCACAGTCCCATCACCTGAGCTGGGACCAAGGCYCCTTCACAGAAGGAGCCCAATGACCCCGTGAGTGCCCTGTGCAGTGTGTGATTCCCTACACACTCCACACGCACATACTCCAACCGGGTTCTCTAACTGGCTCAACCCCAGGTTTCCCATATCAGACTCCTAGACCTCTGGATCCTTAAAATAATTTAATCACAACAGAATAACCTCCTGTGCCGAGAAGTGGAGCCAGAATAACAGACTCCCTGGGGCTTTTATAGCCTTACCTTAGGTGTGCAATAGTTTGGGGYCTTCCTGTTGGTTCATCGGCTCCTGCTGTGTCTCAGTGTCAGGTCACCTGGCTGATGCCACAGGTCCCCTGCCCTTTGCAGTTCATGGCCTCTTGCCACAGGCTCCTGCCACCCAGAGCTCGATTTGCAGCTGGCTCTGCAGCTGCACCCTGGGGTGCCTGCATTGACTGTATTCTTCTACAGGAGCKCAGGTTCGGCCCTCCCAGCTGCATCAGTGCCCCAGTGTCCCACAGCCTCTGGTGGGCCGGGTCTCAGCACCATCACTTACAGATTAGGTCTCAGACATGAGAATGGATATTCAAGATGTGTCTAAAGGCTCAGTACACATTCCTTTGAACTGAAAGGATGCCCAGAGTGAGCAGAGGCTTTTTCTCATTCTCTGGAGGTCAAGGCTGGAACTGAAACCAGTGAAGATCTGCTTCTGTGGTGTGGTTACTCCGTTACACAGGAGTGCTGCTGAGCACCCACCAGTCAATACGATATGCAAGAGAAGGGGTCACTTCAGTTTGAATTTTTTGGTTTCCTAAGTTGAAAAGTTCTCCTTTATTTGTGTGGCTTATAGGCTGGCTTGTGCACTCAATAATCAGAAAATCTGGTTTACTCTGTCGTAACTTTTGGTTAAGTGAAATAATATGAAGAAACCAATGCCTGTGATTTAAATATTTTTTCAGTATGTGTTTTTGATGTTGAAACCTTAAACAGCATTTCTTTTGCATAGACAAATCTGTGTCAAGGAAGGAGTTACCACAAAATATTTCTGTTAAATCCAGTGTCTGTGTATATAGATTTATGTATTTTGGCTATCAAGACATTTTCTCTAATGTAAGAGCTCTTAAATCTGTTTCTAGTCCATTCTGTGACACTTAAACCAGTTTAAAAAGAAAAAAAAATAAGCTCTCTTAGACTAATTTGAAAGTAATCTTCAAACAGCTGCTAGAAACAACCTTAAGAGAAAATGAAAAATTACATTTTCTTTAGAAGGTATTTTCCAGAGGAAGTGGACACTACTATGTTTGTTATTATCATTTTAGATATGCTAAAATAATCTAATGTAACTTGCTAATAWTTTTTTTAAAATTTCATTAGCTATTTATGGCAATCTATTAGCAGACATCTCATCAGGAACAGAGTTTAACAGGACAGTTGCACTATGACTTGTTTTTTTTTTTGCCTATTCTACACTCCCTTCGCCATTCATTAGGTGTGCACAGAGCAGACTGACCCTGAGCATAAGGAGCTCCCATGGTTCAGCACCTTCCTAATCAAGCAGTTGACCTCCTGTCTTAAATTTTTGAYCAGTAAACACATTGAAAATTTAGGGAGTAAATATTTTTTTGATGCTACAGATATCTGATTTTCAACTAACTGTGTTAATCAAGTATATAGTTAATATTATCCCGTTCAAAGCCCACCATGTCACGGCGCAGCATCAGATGGGAGCAGCGCTCTCGCGTCCTGCAAYAGCCAAAGGGAAATACCGGGCGAAGCCACTCGATGTCAGTGTTGCTTCACCGAGTTTTGCCTAGCACAGAATCCTTAAAAGAGCTGAAAAGCCCATTTACAGAGAAGATGCTTAAGTAGAGCCCAAGCCTTTTGAGCCACGCCTGGCTTCTGTGTTGCCTCGGTGTTACTGTCCCCATAGTCTCGTGAATCATCTGTATGATGAGGGGATGGAGATTATAGCTTTATGTGTTTTGTGAAGGGTGAGAATCATATCTTTCTCAGTTAAGGTTCACATTCAAGTAATTGGTGACTGAAATCAGAGTTTTTGAAGTTAATTATTACTGAAAATGCATTGCATCCAAGCGTGGGAGATAAATTGGCAAGCTTTGGAGTTTGTGGATTTTGTCTGGCTTTGATACTGCAGAATTTTAGAGGGGGAAGTTATTTAAACGTCAGTAATAAATGATTTGCATACTTACACATATGCTTCTTCTCTACCTAGTGTTGTGGTTTAACCCAGGTTTATGTAATACATGTGGTTGATAACCTACTTTTTTACAAATTCTCAAAATTCAGGAATGCTGTTTTGAACAGTGTGGATTTCTATCACTGTTTTTGTGTTGTTGCATTTGTGTTGTCAGCACWCTGTTTTAATTCTAGTAGCTTGTATTATATTCCCATGTGCTATGTTCTGCAATATATGAACYGCACAATTTGGTCTCTCTAAATTAGTTCCTATAAATTAGTTTCTATCACCCTCTTTTTAATATTTGACTTTTCATTACTATCCAGTTGTGCTTTGTCAAAATTCTTTAAATTTTTCATAGGAAAAAATTGTCTAGGAATTTTAGCCATAGTTGCTAAGGACACAARCTTTATGTGACCAAGATTTTTGCCTGTCTTTTTTTCCTAAGTCTTTMATTTAGTATCACCTTAATCCTTTAACCATACTTAACTTATTTGACAGAAACAGAGCAGTACCAAAACTGAGTTCATAAAAATTTTTGGTAGAGGACAAGGATGAACAGCAATTAGTTTCTGCACAGAATAGAAAGGTGAGGAAAGCTCAATCATTATGTATTCATTATGTATTCAGATCTAAATCTTAAGATCCAACATGTTTTTGCCAGTGGCCAGCCAGAAGGTGTGTGTGGTTTTGGGTTAATGATAGCATGTACTTCCTTTTACCCAGTGATGGCGGAAGGGAGAACTTCAGGAAGTGAGTTGGGTGCTCTGGATGTTCTTGGTGGGAAAAAAATATGCACAGCAGCAGGAGCACAGGTTTAGTTAGTTCACACTGGTTTWATGCTGGATGTTTGCAGATATTGAGTTCCTTCCTGAGAAAACTTAMGAAGATCAAGTCACCCTGCAGAATCACAGAATGGACRAGGTTGGAAGGGAGCACAGTGGGTCATCTGGTGCAACCTCCCTGCTCAAGCAGGGCCATTCCAGASCACAGGGAACAGGATTGTGTCCACATGGTTCTGGAATATTTCCAGTGAGGGAGACTCCACAYGTTCMATTTTTTCCATCTATGYCTSTCTGAGGTGTGAATATCTTCATTTAAGTTCTATGAGTGTATGTACACTTAAGTATAGTTTTTGCACTTGCCTGCCAGTTTATGTGACATCTAAAGGCAGTTCTCATGCAAGAATCCAAATATTTCCTCCAAAGGTTTTCCTGCTTCCATATGAAGTGGGGTTTAGGGCTTCTCTGTCAGAGTTTACCACAGTTTTTTCCTTTTGGGGTCTAAATTGGAGTAAGGTGTCAGATTATGTTTTTTTTAATCCCTTGAGGCCAGAGCTGGAGAATCAAACCCCCTTTYTTCATATATCCACCACGTATGTAAACTTCCCATGTACGTAAATGTTAGAGGAGCTGAGCTTACCCCATTTATTTTTGCAACTTGTTGCAAATCAGGATTTAAAAGCCCACCATATCTGATTCATGATGCCATAAATATCTCCTTCTATGTATTATCTGTATTCTAATTTTTGACTTATGGTAATTATCTTTTTAGCATTGTACATAAATATTCTGCTAGAATTAAATTTGTATGCATTTCCAGAACAAACAAAAAAACTACTATGGTAATCACTTGAAGATAGGTTTTACTTACATGAGATTATCAAAAAAGCTAATTGTGAAGCATCTAATATTATAAAAGTGTGTGTGAATACACTGACTTAAATGGATAAAACCAAAGGTTTCTCATGCTTATCCTTTGGTGTTCCAGAAAATGAAATTTTATTCACTTGTTTCAGAGCAAGAGAGGGTCTCAGAATCCTGGTAGCTCAGGTACATCATGAAACAATTCAACCTGTGGAAAGCCTGCATAGTCTGGGAGTGTATAGACTAAAGATTTATAACAGCTGATGGGAAGGAGTTGAAACATTGTGTGTGTGATACAACATGTTTCCATTAGRATACTGAAGTGTTCTAGGAAAGTGGAGGGGATTTTAAGATTCAAAGGCTGTAATATTTTGTAGTGAGGTACAGGGTTGTTATACATACCTATACATCAGTTTTCCCTTAAAAAKGTTGATTTCTTTGCAGGTTTGTAATGGAAATATTGCTTTGTGTCATGGGTAACTAGGAGTATTTATTAATTTCAGAGTTACAATGAAGAATGTGTTTCAATAGTGATAGTATTATCAACTTCAGATTTATGGATAATGCAGTTTTTTTACTTATCAAAAATTATTGTTGRGGTTAAACAAAGTTTCCACAAAAATTCAACAGCAGCTGTAGGATGTTTGAACTCATGCATGCACACACTTACAGAGAGATACCATCCTTTGTTATTGGTAGGGGATAATATCTGTTGATAATGGAAATCCTAGGTGTACAGATACTAATCTGGGAATGAGGCAAACCTGTCCAGTTTAACTGACTCTGCAATTAGGAGTTGGGAAAATCTCAATTACAGACCTTCTCAAACATCATCAGCATTTTGGTGCAAGAACTTTGAGGACTGGAGAATTTGTTCTGGTGTGTTTAGCCATGGTTTAAATATGTTCTTTTGTTTCCCACTGTGGGTTTTTTTGCCTGTTTCAGAATATCCAGAACTTTTAGCAAACAATGATTAAAAAAAAGAGGCTAGGTTCTTTGGCTCTTTTACACAAGTACCTGTATTTGGGGATATTTTTGCACATGCATATTTATGTGTAGAAATGTATTTTGATTTTTATTTCATGGTAAATACTGTTATAGTTAGAGGTACTGAACATTTCATCAAAACTAAGCAGCACCTGACTGCTGAGTAGCTCTCATTGTAGCTCACATAGTGGATTCCTGTCCACTTCTGACTATTGAAAGGAAAAGATTTGTGTTGTGAAAACTTGACAGGCATAAATGCCTCAATTATGAAATCCTTGAACTGCACTTTCAAGTTCAAAAAACCAAAGAAAATAAAAAAACCCACAAAGCACAAAAAGAAAAAATGAAAATAATTGATGCTTAGAGGTTTATTCTAATGAACAGAAGTAAGATTACCTGTCTTTAAAAAGTGTATGTTGTAAATGGGTGGGCAGGGCAGAGTAAGTATGCTGGGAATAGTTAAAAGTAGGGGTCTGTCTCATGCTAAGAAATTCTTTCTTTCTCTTCCTTTTTTCTTCTTGTCTTTGCAATGCTATGGGACACAGTTGTGGACATCAACTGAATGTCACTCAGTAGAATGACTTGATGCATTTGTCTTTGTGCCAGTCTACCTGTTGCATTTGGAAGCAGTCTCATTTTTCTAAAATTGTTTTGGATGGAAAATACTTCAGGGTTTTTTGCCTTAATCTAAACAATAAAATGTAAATTAATTTCTATTTTGAAAAAAGGAAATATTTTAAAAATATATTGATTTTTATTGCTTACTGCAGAACAGTGATTGGGAAGACACTTCACCCATATAATGGATCTTGCATTTCAACTTAAATTTCTTTGCCATCAGAGACAGAGAAAACTTASAGGAAAGCTTACTGTGTCCTTRCTGCATATCAGTCAAGGCATTTAAATGCCTGAACATTTAAAGCTCCTCTATGTCCTTATCACTTTGTGTCTGAGCACTTTGTATCGTACACAAGATGCATGACATTATTACAAGAACAAATGTTACTGGGTGAACAGTCTGTGCTGAGAGAGCCTTTGCTGAGTGGACAGCCAAGAGCAGAAAGGACTAGCTTTGAACAAGAATGATTGTCACAAGAATTTCTGGCACTGCCCCTGTGAAGCTGATACCTGGCAGTCCCTTGCTGCACTTTGAGCTTGTTACTCTGAAGTTTGAGGTTTCAGCCTACAGRGAGATTCTGTGTATGTTACTGGTAGGACTTATTGCTACCTGATGTTCTGCATTTGCTACATAAATAAGCTTTCTGTGTCATTTAGAAGACAAAATGCTGATGGAGTAAGACAAGTCTTCTAGCACGAGCTTTCCTGAGGTCTTAATGCCTCCCGCCTGTGGCCAGAAAAGCTCCCCCAGGAGGGACACGGCTGCTCTCCCAGGCTTGGCAGGGAGATGCCTGCTCTGCTGGGCACTTCTTGCTCAGATTAGCATAGCCCAGCCTATATCACACACACACCCAGTAATACCTCATTTTGCCRCTGGAATGAGGCCAAAAGCACAAGCATTACAGGGATATAAAGCGGGAAGTTACTGGAAAGAATCACAAACTAATGTGAGACTAGACCAAATTTTTGCAAACAGCAGAAAATGGGATCTTTGCTGTAGACAGTTCTTGCATTTAATGTAGCTGTTTATATGATTGAAGCACTTAATAAGTGTTTTCCTTGAGTATAGTTMCAGAACGTCTGCAAAAATCTTAAGTGCTTCTGTTAATTTTTTTTTCTTTGTAGTTTGGAACTGAAAAATCTCAGAAGAAAACTGGACACTGACGGAGATCAGGGTGATTCCTCAAGTGTGCACTCTCCTGACAGAGGCACTGTTTTTGTGGGGTAGGAATGATGACAGGGGCAAAAAGGAAAAGAAGTACAGTCTGGAGGAAGATCCAGGCTGTTCGCTTWGAAGATATCAAAGCCTGGTGTAAGAGAAGGCTGCCTGTCTTGACATGGGTGCCTGCCTACAACTGGAAGGAAAGTTTGGTTCCTGATACTGTTTCTGGGATGATGCTAGCCATCCAACAGGTGACTCAAGGTACAGTTAACTCCTTTCAAATTAATATTTTAAGTTTGTCTGGTCATATCTAATGTTGATTTAATCTAAATAAAAATACAAGGAAAAATATATAGTCTTAASTCATTTATAGAGTGGATGTGCAAATGTGGAAAGAAATGCATTATGATATTGTAGCTAATTTCTCTGGAACTTTACTATTTATCCTTYGACATTTTTTCAAACATTGAATTTGGAAGGTGAGAGAGCAGTAACTCTATTCATACAGGATATATATTATATACAATGTTTTATCAGTTAAATGACCATCTTTTTCTYTATTTCACATGCAAAAAAAATATAACTCAATGATACTTGGACTATAAAATATGCCGTTGTGGAATAAACACATGCATGATGCTAATACCCGTAAAATTCCAAAACACAGCAGGAAGAGGTCACAACTTTCTGTGCCTAAAGAGTGTTCCTGCCAGAGACATTATCGAGGGAGAGGATCTGTGGCATCCATAGCTTGTGTGCTGATTTAATGCTGTATTGTATTACCTACCACACCTCTTTTCAAGCAGCAATACAAAGCAGGGGTGGAGCTAGACTCCATTTTACAGCTAAAAAAAAAAAAAAAAAAAAGGAAGAAAATGGAAAATCTTCCCAAACGCTGCACAATGACCTGCAGAAACTTTAAGTTGCAGAAACTTTAAGTTCCAGTCATCTTGCTTAGTAAAGTGATTGCTGCGAGGAAATAAATGCTTTTGTCAGTTTTTGAYGTGTCTTTGATAGTGTCACCTTCTTATGATAATCTCTTACATTTGTCTCAGACAAATCACAGCTTCTTATCTCAGATGGACTTTAACTCCTTCCTTCATGTGAATGACATCTATTGTTTTCTAACCGTCTTCCATATTAAGTGTGCTTAACTATCATTCATGTTGTTAAACACTCCTTTAATTAAATTATGCTGCAACTTGAAACAAGTGATTTGTATAAGTATTTGTGGTTTTAAAGTAATTAGGAACATCTGCATTGGCATGATTTAACTTTGGGAACCTTAATACTGTAACTCTGCAATGTATCTAATTTCACTGGTATGTGTGCATACAACAATTGTAATTAAAGTGCTGCTAATAACAGTAYGTTGAAATTCATCAAAAATGTTATGTTAAACAGTATTTCTGCAGTTCTGGTAGTTTTAGCCAGGATTTTAATGTTTGACTCTTGTAGCAAGAAGTGGTTTACTGTCACAGATAAATCTATGAAGACAGAAAATACAGGTTTATGTTTCCTGGTTTATTTATAAGTACTCTAGAAGCAATTTTATCCTTATTTTATGCTGTTCAAATAGAAATACTTTGAAACTCCTGATCTGTTTTTTCTTTCTCTGCTTGCTGCTTCTCAAGATTTTTGGAATGATTTTAGGGGATGAAATAGGAAGGGAGTTAGAGACAAAAGCATTTCATCATGTTTGTGGTGCTTTAATTTGAATGCAAATATAAGCTCTTTCCCTAGTGTTGTAAGCATTCCAGTTACCAGCAYTATCCTAATATTTTCACAGGAAGACTTACGGATGAAAAGTTCCATTYGTTATATAGCACAAAGGCAAAAAACCCCAAATTTTGGGAGGTCATATTGTGACTGTTTTCTTCCACCCACAAGATAAATCAAGAAATTTTGTAATGCAATGCAAGGTAGAAATTGTAATAATAGTAGGAAAGAAAAAGGTATTTGGTGATAATTGATTTGTTGAGCATAGTGTGAACCTCAGCAACRGGTTTAGGCAAATCCAAGTATAAGGAAATAAACCTGAGTAATGGAAATATTTGGAAAAATGTACAGTTGTATCCATATGCAACAGTTTTCTGAGTGATGAAAGCTGCAAACTCCAGGGTGGAGAGCAGTCCAGTAGCTTGAGAATAATTAAGAAAGGCTTTGCAAATGAGCTGTGTTTTTCACAGTTTCCTTCTGTGGGATTTCTTACTCATCTGCTATTGGTCATATTCAGACTATTCAGGTTGGCAACTGCTCTGTCTCATGTAATGTGTTTGTGTTCCCACTTCTAATCTAAATTTTAGATAAAATTGCAGATTTCCCTTTGTATTGCAAGGAAGAAAAGATGAAAGTCACTGTCTTTACYGTGTCATAGTGAAAGTAATAAAACTGGGTTGGAGAGGAGGAGACTGAGGGTTGCATCAAGATGGAAAGTGAAGGCATGGGATTATCATAATGTACTGCTGGGCATTTGTGATGAAAGAGTCATTGCTGAAACCAAGCAGTCATTCTGAAAATATTCCTATAGTTGTTTCATTGTCTGCTAAAAATAATACATAAATATTAATTCAGAAGTCCCAAAATTCAGGGCTCTTTACCTTTTGGACAATAGTTGTATTTTCTCTGTATGTATCCCCTAGTTTTAGAGTTCTTTATCTACTTCTACAGAATATAGAGAAAGAAATGTCAAAGATAATTATGTTTCTAAAAATTTTATGARAATATCACATAGGAAAAAGACCCTACAAGTTCTAACAAAAAAAGCCTGTTCAAATACACCAATTGACACAAAGGTCCAGCTGGACTTGCACTGTCTCAGAGTGCAAAGTCAGCCAGCCACAAGTCAAAACTAGTAAAGGAAATCAGGCTTCATCAGTTCCAGCTATTTAATATTAATTTAAGAATTAATTTATTTTAATATTATTAATTTATTTTAATATTAATTTAAGTATAATTTAAGAATGCTGACAAAGAATCCTTCTTCTTACTTTGATACCTAAGGTTGAAAAAATAATCTTTAAATCTAAAATGAACATCGTGATGCAGTCTTGAAGTTTGCTAAACATTGTAGTAGGAAGTTAAGAAATTTGAGCTTTTATGTTTTGGTAATTACTACATAATTTGTATCCAAAACTTCTCAAAACTCTGTTATTGATAGACCAGAGCAACATGTCTCTAAATTAACAAAATAAATCCCTAACTTTCTTGTTGGACTGGCATTCATTGCCCGCTTCTCTTTCCCTTTAAAACTTGTTAATATGCCATCAACAGTCATTCTATGAAGAGTCTTCTTTCCATTTAATTCTGTATTCCTTATCCTTACAAACAAATTCAGCTGCTAGATCCATGTAGATGTCTCATAAGTGCCTAACCTTCTTTTTCCTTTCCAAATTGAAATCATGCTAATAAAACAAAGGGTCTGCTGTGCAGGTAAGTAGTTCTCAGCAAGCTGTTTCTGTGTTCTTCACTGGTCAATGAAGGCTTAGTTGATGGGAGTTAATGAACATTAAGTTATTAGAGATCATCCAAAGGAGGGTAGCGAGGATGATGAAGGGCCTTGAGGGGAAGCCAAATGGGGAGCAGCAGAGGTCACTTAGTTTGTTCAGCCCGGAGRAGAGGAGACTGAGGGGAAACCTCAACATGCTTTGGGAGGAGGTGGAAAGGCAGGCACTGATCTATTCTCTSGGGTGACCAGGGACGGGACTTGAGGAAACTGAGTCAGGAGGAGTTTAGGGTGCATATCAGGAAAAGGTTCTTCACCTAGAGGGTTGCTGGGCACAGGAACAGGYTCCCCAAGGAACTGGTCACAGCACCAAGCCTGATGGAGTCTAAGAAGCATTTGGACAATGCTCTCAGGCACATGGTGTGACTCTTGGGGTGTCCTGGGCAGGGCCAGGAGTTGGACTTGATGATCTTTATAGATCCCTTCTAACTTAGTTTATTCTGTGATTCTATGCTTGTGAGAGGTGATGAATGACTGCATGTGCATCACTCTTATTCTTTTCTTTCATTCACTTATTAAGTTGTCTATCTTGACTGACAAGTTTTCTCACTTGTGCTTTTCTGATTCTCTCCTGCATCCTTTGAGGAGGAGTGAGTGGCTGGATGGGTACTTAACTGCTGGATAGAATCAACCCACCACAGGCCTGATTCATCTGACTAAATCTAACCATCTGCTTTGTTAAGGTTGATTAATTATATTAATAAGTTTCCTCTGAGTGTAACAGGGATGGGCTCAAGTGTAGACACTGATGAGGCAGACATCAAAGTTTAGGTGTCTTAACCATTATATCCATGTCATTGTGGGTAATAAACAGATAAAGAGTTCATGTTTAACAGTTCATGGTTAAAGGCAGATCTTACTGTTTTCTTTTCTGTAATTCATCCATTGACCTGTCACAATAGAATTATTTGTGGGTTTTTTGTCTGACTCATACCCCTACTCATAAAAGAAGAATACTTTGATCAGCCTGGGTCTGAATTTTTCTTGGTTTCCTTACATGATAAAATTAAGATGCATTATGATGCAGTCTTTACGTGTAGCTAAATCTCATTAAACTGTCATCATGTTTTTTCTGTAGCCTTCTGAACATGTGCTATAGTCCCATCACAGCTCTTCAGAATGCATCTGCTTAGCTTATTTTTACAGTGGTAACTTTTATTGCACCAAGCAAATTATTAATCTTTACTTTCATGRCCTTTCATAGGTGATCTTTCCTGAYATTATTTATTTATTACCAAGCTCTTGATCCGTCTACCGATAATCCACTTTGCTRTCCTTCTCGTGCAGTCTTGTCTTTTCAAATGAACAGCTTTTTACTCAGGATTTAAATTATGCAGTGTATATTTTTTGGTAGTCATTCCTCAGTATTTTGCTATTTAGAATGKGGGGTTTGGGGTTTGTTTTTTGCTTGTTTTTGCTGTTTGTTTTTTCCTGGGCAGAATTATGCACACTGCTCACAAAGACTGGCATACATAAACCATGTAGCTAGTRCCATGAGCCATCAGTAAGCTTCCCTGAATGTCCATGAGTGCAACAGAATTAAAACCAAGTTTATCTGAAAAAGTTTATAAAAGAGAACTTCTGCCATGCAGACGAGTTCATTGCCAGAGGAATTAATACCCAAGTTAGTCTTCTTGAATATATACTTTATTTTTTGAATAAATATTTTAGTATATGTAACTTTTTWATGTTCTCTATACAGGTAGGGGACACAAATGTGTCTGAAGCATTTTGGTCATGAAATGCTGTGAAAATTAAGTGCTCTGCATAACACCTGAAGTTGTTTTACTCTTTCTGGATGTAAATTCCTAATGTAGGTACCTAACTTCAGACAATGTCAACCCTTCTCTCAGACTTCTTCCAAGATTTCTCTTGAGGTTTTGATAATTATAAACCTCAACTTCAGGCTATTAATGACCAGATTGTCTCCTGCTTACACAAATATATGACTTAAATTCTTTTTTTTTTGGTAATTTTCTGGGTGATGATAATACTTATAATCTGCACTTTTCTTTATAACAATTTAGAGCTCTTTACACTTACCAGTAATAGAAAAGTTAATGGGTAGGGAAATTAGACACACAAAAATGCTTTTGCTCAAAATAGAGAAATTACTTGTGCAATACTACACTGAGAGTTTATGGTGCAAAGAATTCAGGTTTCAGTAGTTTGCTACTGAAATGCATGTCTAACGCTGCAACTGAGTTAAACCCCTCCAAAAAACCTCAAACCTACAAGTGCTTTTACAGCCTTTAAAAAATAAGTGCAAAACAAAGGAATGGTACTTTCAACTGAAGTATTTGGTCTGTATGGAAGTCTCAGTGCAAAATTAGAACTTTGACTCAGTTTCCTGAAGAATGATGACTTTTCTTTGAGGGAAATGGTGAAGCACATGGATATATAACTGATATTAAACAGAGAAAATGAAATACGTCCAGATTGAAGGCTGAGATAGGAAATTGCCATCTCAGGATTCTGAAAAACGAGGTAAGTGGCATTGTGGATCTGGTTACATGTGCCCTATATGATGCTGTCAAATTTGGAATTATAGTCTATGATTGGTAGTGAATATAGTGTTGTACCCCAGTTACAAGTCTGTACTGCAGGCGAGGGACTGGACCAGATGCAACAGATGCAACCCATGATGTTGTTATTCTCTATAATAATAATAATAATAATAATAATGAAAATACATGTCCATGTACAGCAATAAAGGATACCAGAGAGATGGATTCAGCTATGCAATTCTGATTCAAGGCTCTAGGACAGATGGTGGGTTTTACTTCATATTTATGTATGGGTTCTAAAGACAAATCTGCTGCTGCTCTCATTAAAGTTAGTTTTAATGGTGTGTTGGAAAATAATTAGCCTATTTGGAAAAAAAAAGGCTGCTGCGTGAATTGGGAGGTGCAAAGAATCTGAYGACCACTGGCAGTGCTGTCTGTTGATCCATTCTCACAAATACAGTGTGTCGTTTTGGTTGCCTCTGTTCATAGATGATGATCTCAGTACAAGAAAAGGCTAGGAGAAGGAGCAGAAAAACAGAGATTATATTTGGGAGAAAAATGGCTCAGACAGGTTAATTAAAACATTAGAAGGTTTTTTTATTTATCAGGAAAGGCATTAAAATGAAAAGATGTAGCACATACAGAAATGAAAATAAAGTAACTTGAATCYGTTTAGATTTAAAATTGGAAGTAGTTCTAAAAATATTGTATTTAATTATTTGGTTCAGAAGATGGATCTCCTTATCACATAATTCCATTCASAGATGATGTGCTAAATTACAAACAATTGTGTTTGGCTGTCACAAGGGGGAGCAGACCACAAGGGATGGTCTTCACAATTTTATGCTCTCTTTTGAACTGCTACTAAAAGAAAAAAAAACAGAAAATAAAAGGTGAAGTTTGGAACTTCTGTATATATATGAAAAAATTAAGACAAACGTGTGGGAATTTCAAAATGAAAACACTGTCACTCTATTTCTGATTCAGTCTTTGCTTCCTAAGTTTGTGGAATCATAAACATTTTTCTGTTTCTGTTGAAATAAATATTTTTCTGTTTCTTTTGAAATAAACATTTTTCTGTACGTTATATTGCGCGTACTCAATAGCTGCCCACTGGAAACATGMGGGTATAAGATTTGGACTTTCAAACTTACCAGATTGCAGTGATGTCAGTGTTTGTAGTTTAAAAATAATATTTTTTTTTTGTAGGCAGCTATTACAGGGATATGCTTAATGTAGAATTTATRTATAGTATTCTACATTTGCTGCCTTTCCTGTGACCTATCATGAACAAGAAATGCTTTGGCTCAAGTGGATTTTGGTGGGCTGTTTTTTTGGAGGGTGGAGGGCCCTTGAGACATATTTCCTCTAAAAGTTAAGTGTAGATGGCATCTGATGAAATCAGTRCTGTTATTTCTGCCAACTTCTTTTCTTTTTCATTCTTCAAGCCCARTAATAACTCACTGAGTCTTGGTGTGGTTTGTGTGTTTTAATTAAACTTAATTTAATCTGGAGCTGGATTTATTGCTGAACAACTAATTCCTTAACACTGGCTGGAGACCCTGACATTAAAAAAAGTTAACGATACTGCCTTCCTGCATTCCAGAGCTGGTGCCCAGTGTTTTGGAAGGCATGATGCCAAGAACTTATATAATTTTTTTTTCTAAGCTTTTCATGGAGGAACCACAGCTGTGTCTTCTCAAGAGTGATAGTTGCCAGGGGTTTATTTCAGGCTCTGATCATAAATGTAGGCATAAATATACTSTAAGCTGACTAACTGGAGCTAATAATTTTATTAAGGGGTAAAGCTGCCTTGTAAATATACATCTGGCTTACAAATAACATGTGTAGATGAAATAGAATAGGCACATTTGGAAACAGAGCCAGAAAAACCTCCTACAGAATGCATTGGAGAATCCTTGTAGTTCATGATTTCTGGAAGAGCGTCCARTCGAACTCTGTTATAGTTCTCTCATGTAAGAGTAATGCAAAGAATAATGATGTAAGCAGAATATGAAATTTAACATGTTAGTGAGAAAATGTGAGACAATGTTTCACACTTTAYAATTCTCCAGTGGAGCAGCAAGGCACTTAGGCTGCTGTGCATGCAATATTTTCTTCCTAATGTCTATAAAAATTCTTTCAAGTTACACATGTGCTAATGCAGACCTGTCTAACAGACTGCTAGAAATGTGAATTCAGCTTCTGGATGACCTCTGACTCCCCTGGGGCCTCCTGTCCAGGTGCACTCTGGTGTGCACACACTGCGCGCCCAGATGAGCTGTGTGGATCCCTGGGCTTTGGGGTGCCTCAGCACCATGGACAGAGACTGAGCAACCCCGGAAACATTGATCCTTGGAGGAAGAAATGACACCATACATAATCTTCCAGATCAGAAAACTGATAGTGTTCAGATCCTTGGCCCTGATTTGCCAAAATGGATGCCCTTTTCATGGATTTCAGCAAGTCCAGCTCACCTGGATTGAGGCCTGTAATCACTCATGACAGGTTTTTGTTTCTCCACAGCATTGATGCTTCTCAGAAGATTACCTCATAGTTACCTTCTTGCCAGAAACTTCTGAAGGCTTCATTCTCTGTTTATTCTTACTGAAATACAGAGATTTTTACCTATAATCCACTTTCAAAATACTCCTTTGTTTCTGGAGGTGGCCAAATTCTTCCAGTATTACAGCTGGCTGGTGGATCATAGAACTTCCTGTGAAAAATTATAAAATCTTTGTGGTGTCAGATATGGTGTCAAATTTATCCTAAAGGGATCTTAACATTTCATCTCAGACTGTCTGTCTGAGACAGTAGCTGATAGCTTTTTTTTTGAGGAGCTCTATTGAAAGAAAAGAAAACACTAGGAATGTTTTAATGCTCTGTTTTGTATGTATCTATTACATACAGAAGAGTGAAACTGTCTTGAACAGTGAAATTGTAAGCTGGTCATGCCATYCCCTTAGTTCTTGTACCATAATGCTTGCATATTTTCCTTTTGAACACTCAGATACAAATGTCAGTATCTGGAGATCTGTAAAGTGGCAGAATAGCACAGTGTTTTCYCAAATCCACCTTTGATGTSCTTGTCAGATGGTACATTGGGAGARCTGCATTTCAGAATCTGTGAAATRCTGTGAGTTCAGGTACTATGGCTAACACAGCTGAGGTGCTTAACTCTCACCAGGCTGAAGGAGACAGCTGCATGGGCAGGAGCTGCACTGAAGGATCCTTCAAAAAAAGAGGGGGGTTGCCAAATCAACATTGTGTGGTCTCTGAAAGATTYATGGTTCATTTTTGAGGGCTTGTCCTTCAATTTTGTCTTTACATTCTTCATTTGCCTCAGGCTTTGAATGACAAAAGAACYAAGGAATGATTTTAAGTTCTTGGTACTTTGTCACCAAATAAGTGAGACAGAAGGTACAATCCACTTGTGCAGCCCCAGCAAATGTGCATTGAGAGAACTGATATTGTGCTGCCCAGTTTTTGGAGGTTRATGATATTATTTCCAAAAGATCATTTTGTGTTCAGAGCTTTTATGAAGCCATYGCTAAAGAACCCTCCAGAACTAGCACGTTTGTGCAGGAAAACTTTTCTGAAATATAATATTAATTTTTTTCCTGTGGTGGAAAAACTTTTCTTGTTGTTTATTCAATAGAAGTTAGCTATCCTGGAGTTAGAAATTAAATCCTGGGATATGAGTCATTGGTTAGTTTGATTTGTTAATTCTCCAGGAAGTATTGATAGGAGACTGATTAAATATGAGTCAGTTCTACATTGTAGGGCATCTTCAGAAAATACCCTTCTTACTACATAATAGAGCTTTGTGACAAGATGGAGTAGAAATGGAGAAATTATATTTTTCTGAAGCATTAGAGAGTGCCCACTACTGAAGATAGCATTTTTGAGGGGAATAAGATGAATTAGTGTCATTTAGGGTTCCATAAACCTGGGGTCTGACCATCTTAGMATAGTTACACTTAAGAGTAAAAGGTTACAATTACAGAAAGTTATTTGAATATACAGSCTATCAGAAAAACTTTTAAAATATATATAGCTTTTTATAGTAAATATTAAATTATACTAATGTTGATGCTCCTCAAATTAATTATAGGCTTAATACTTTTCCTGCTTCTTAATTTAATTTCTGGTTTGCACCTAGTATTGCCAAAAGACATGGTAGAGTTTTCCTCAGAGCAGATGTATGTATCATGAGCATATTTCCAGATGCAGAGAACTGTTAACTAGTTGACTATACTCTGATGATTCATAGCTCTTCCTATGGAAAATATTTTTATTGCTGTAGTTTTGGCACTAATCTAATTAGCAGAAACTTCCAACTCAAACYGAGACCTTTCTCCTGCGGTAGGAGTTGGCCTTGTTTCTCTTTGTATCGAGTTTGTTACTTTGCAGTTACTTGCGTTGGTGCCGAGTGTTGAACATCCCTYGCTTTTCAGCCTGGTGTGCCAGAGGGCTGTAAAGCACCTGGTGCTAGTCATAGGTCAAGGTTTTCAGTGAAAGCGTGTCCCACAATGTTATCTTATGATAAGGAGGTAGTTAAAACAAACAATATTAATGTACTGTATCCAAACATACTGTTCAATATTTGTTTGCATTTCTTTCCATGGAATTTATATTCTTATATGAAAACCTTAATGTCACTGCCATGGGGGCTTCTCCATATTACCAGTGAAGATTATGGGAGATCCTTACTTTATGATCTATTTTCTTTAAGTATTACACTATGGAATGAAAAAAAAAAGAAAAAGAAAATAATATTTCCTGTCTTTTGACAGGAAAGTTCTTGAGCAAATAGAATGCATTGCAGTGAAGTTTCATATGAAAATTAATGAAATAAGCTTAAATATACTAATGATTACATCTTGAAAAGTATTTGAACTGTTAGGGCATTTTATGCCTAATAAGAAAACCTGAAGTCTTTACTGATTCTGTTTTATAATGCCCCTCTGCTCTTATACACTTCAGTTAGTGCTACACATGCTTCAGTAATGGGAGTAAAAACCTAACAAACAGAGCCAGGACTCAAGTCAAAGGCTGGTAGTTTTAGCTCTGGCCTGATTGCCACAACCTCACCATGAAAAAGAATGACAAATTGCTTCTAGAAACTTAATATGAAATGTGAGAAGTCCAGGCATGAAATGGAGAAAAGGGCCAAATTTAAGCTTCAATTATCTGCCTGTAAACAAGTGATATCTATCAGCAGCAGATAATCCGGATTTATAACTATAACCAGCATCAACAGGCTCTTCCCAAAAACCTTCTAAAGTACATATCTGGCTCAACATTCAGTACTGAAGCTTGTGTATTCCTTTAAGCTTGGGAAGCACACAGACAGGTTACTCCATTTCAATTATGTTGTTGTAATTAAAATGAGACTGAAATTATACTGATTCTTCTAATTAGTTCACTTTTTTGGAGAGTCAAATAATTAGCCTAGCATAATGCTTTGTTGCAAGGCTGGAATATGTGTGTGAGTAGTATTCAAGTAATAAATTAATTCCAAATTTTCTCTTTCTGTTTGGCTTTGTTCATGTTCAAAATGGTTAAAATGGGAGAGCTTTCCAGTGTTAAACAAGATTTAAAAAGTTCTTACTCCTATTCTCTATTTCCCCCCCTCCTCCATGCCCAATTTTATCTGGATTGGGTCACGTAGTTCTCTCCTATGCTGTTTTTATTCTCCTCAGGCACACCCTTCTGTGTTGCTCTTGGTTCAGAATCTTCTTTTACCTCTATTGGTCATGTGAACATGGACATTACACTACAATTTCAAAGAGCTTTCTGGCTTATGATACTGCTGTGCTAAGAGAAAAATACAGAAGTGACTATCAGTAGATGCACTCATTATAAGGCTGAAAAGCAACCAAGTCCATTTCTGTTTAAAAGAATTTTAAAACTAAACAGATTTAAAAATATCTCTTCTCCAAGTCATAATTGATAGTGCTACTTTGCTGAGCACAATGTGGATGAAAATGATCCATGTAGGATTCACCTCAGCAAAATCTTCACTGTGAGGTTTTTCTAAGAACAGATGAACTGCTTCACTGAGAACTTGACGCTTCTGAACTTTTTGTATTTTCTTGCCTCCCTCCCCCACCACGTGCACTTTGTTACAGACTCAAATGAAAATGTAAAAAGGAGATTTTGAATAAAAATGTTCAGAATTGCCTCTGAAAACCCATAAACAAAGACACTCTTTGGCACTCTCCATATTATCAAAGGCCCATAACACCAACATTTCAAGCAAAGAATGCTTTCTGGAGCAGTTAGGAAAGCTCGGTGAGAACAATTAATCCTACAGGTTTAGTTTTCTTTGGGGATTTCACATGTACACAGAAGGCAACTCCATTGCACAGATCCAGTGCAGGCRCCTCTGCCCTAGGCTTGTGAGTGCACTCAGGTTGAAGGTGGACTTGAGAAAAGCATCTTGTGTGTTACGCAGGCCAGTCCTTTCTTCCAGACTGCATGATGAGGTATTCACCAAAATTTATGGAGCAACTGTGCAAGCCAAGAGCTCCTGCTCTTAGTTTCCAGAAGTAAGAGCTGTGACATGGCTGTGGAGCCTGCTGATCTGCAGCAAGTCTGGGGAGTCTCCTACTGATGACTTGCAAGAAGTCAGCACAGTCTGATTTGCTGTCTTAGGTATCTCAAATTGAAAAGCAACCAAATCTGCTGCTTTGCAGGAATGTTTCTGTTGAAAGATGAGTTCCTGTCCAAGACTTTCTAAGAAAAGGATGGATGTTGTGCTCTGTAGCTAAGCAATGAAGGTAATTAGTAAGTCCATAAAGTTAAACCTGAACCAATTCTGTTCATTCTCCATCTCAACATGAAAGTCAAGTACTYCCTGTTTCTGAATGACAGCTTTACACGATGAAAGAAATGTTAATGTCTAAATGCTTATAAACCCCAGACACCTAAAGAGTGATGAATTCTGGAGGATTTTTTTGTTTAAGAAATTAGGAGAAAGCAGACTGAAGGGGCTCCATCCAAACCAAAATTACAGGTTTTGAAATATTTGTAAAAAATAACCATCACACCGCTTGGAGACCGCCTGGCAGTCTCAAACCCACGTTTGTGAGGGTGGGGGTGAAACATTGCTGCCTCCTCCTGTGAGGCCTGGCTATTAAAAGAGGCTTGGAACCACTAATGGAGACAACTTGGAAACATGGTAGGATATGTGGATTTTGATGATGAAATGAAAAACCTTCCACAGTTATTTCTGATCCTTATTGTACTGTAGTTCACTTAGACTCTAGGTTTTAATAAAGGAAGGTGAGGTTTTTTCTGCTCTTAATTAAATTGTAGACATTTCCTCATAAAAATAAAAAACAACAAAGCAAACAGAACAGTTTTATCTTCATACAGTGAAGTAATTATCTTTAATTTTCTATAGGGCTGGCCTTTGCTGTTCTGTCTTCAGTCCATCCAGTTTTTGGTTTATATGGATCTTTTTTCCCTGTCATTATTTATGCCATATTTGGAATGGGACGTCACGTTGCAACAGGTAAGTGTCTGTCTGCTAAAGTCGTTTTCAGAACTGGATACTGAAATTTATTTTTGTTTAAAGGTCAATGGAAGGAAAAATATCTATCATTAAGCAGAAATAAGATGTTTTTGTGCTTCTCTTTACAACTATTTTTTGTCAGTTTAAGTCCTTTAAAGAGCCTCATTAAGAATGTACTGGAGTTACTCCTGCCATTAAAATTTAATATTGCACTGACACTTCCTTTGTAAATGTAATTTAGCTTTTGTATTTTAACTTTGCTTTAGAAATCTGCTTCAGGCTAAGAGTTTAACACAGRGCTCTGCCAACAAGATACATGTAAATGGAAATGAAAAAGATTCAACTGCCTCTTAAACCATAGAAAACACACATTACTTCTCACCTGTCTAAAACACAAATCCTGCATTTCGCAGGAAAAGAAAAACAAAAACGACCTTCTGAGCCCATTACCTGCTATTGTATTAAAGCTAGAGACTGTCCCAATAAGGACTCTTATCCTCTTGCAGAGCCGTTGGGCAGACAGTGAAAGATGCTGCCTGGCTACTCTGCTAGTTATGAGTTACTTGCTTACCCTCAGCAGAGCCTCACCAGCTGAAAAATTGAATGGCTTTGTGCTACTAATAGGTTGATGAATGCTCTGTTTCTCAGCCCAAAAAAATCAAAATTATAGAGGGCAGATGGAAATAATACTCATTAGATTGAACCACAAATCCTTTGCTGTGCAGAAGAGGCCACTTGATGGCCCCTGAAGTTTGCAAGAAGGGTGAGATAGGCCCAGCAGCAACACACAGCATGGCTGGGTAAAGGGAAGCAGCCCCTGGGGGTGTCAGAAGATTTAAGCAGGGAGGGGTATCTCTTCCTTGAAGAGGAGAAAATCTCCTGAAAGGACAAAAGGTAGTTCTGGGCAATCACACTCAAAATGAACTCTGCAGAGTCTGATTGCCCAAGTGTATGCACGTTCTACTAAGAAGTTAGCAACACATTCTGAGCTCCCTTTTTGATCAAAAATATTCAGTTACATTATAAAATACAAAATACAAAATACAAAATACAAAATACAAAATACAATTCTGAACAGCTATCAATTGTCTTAGAGAAAAAAGAAAGTTGAAAGTTTGCTTTCCCTAGATGTACAGAGAATATTTGAGCCTTTTGATGTCCAAAAAGGATCTGTAGATGTGTTAGTATCATAATGTTGTAATGACTGTATTCAACTCATGTTAAAGCATTCCAAGAAAAGGTGGAAATTTAGAATCTGGAAAATAAATTTTACTCTTGAATACAGATAGATTAAAACTAYAGCCTCTATTAAAAAGCTGTTTCAAAACAAAAAAAAATTTAGAAGTGTATTGTCAGAAGTTTGTTGTTGTATGATTATTAGGAAGACAAGAATCCATCATAGGTAGGAAAGATAAGTAAGCATCTGGCTGCCATAAATTCTAGTAATGAAAACAGTTGATAAAATAGGTAAGTATGCTGTTAAGTCTGATGTTTTATCCTTGGGAAGGAATAGTGTTCAGAGAATGCCTTGCTGARTTTGTGTCTGCAGATTTCTGCATGGTCCTTGGTGTGGGAACTCTTTCCATTCATAATTCTATTTCAAAATTTAATTTCAATGGGAAAAAAAAAAGGCAAAAAGGACTTTTCTTGCACATATGGAATTTGAGTGACATATATTGTTGACCTTTTCAGAAGGAAGGTCTCATGCACTTGTTCCCTCAGCCTCAGTTAAGGCATCGTGGTGTGCAGCTGAGTGTATAGGAGCCATACTGCCTGCCTCAGCTGCTCCATAATTCCTTATGGACCTTGGAGACAACCTCTTCACTTACCAGAATTTTCTGTAAGATCTGTGATGCTCTCCATATGTACACAGGCTGTAAAAGTGTTCTTTGTTAGTGAAGGCAGTTATGTTAGTATGAAATGGAAAATCCATCAATGGCCCTGTTCAGTTGACTTTTATTCACTTGAAATGCCTCTTCTTTGAAAAGGCTGATCTACTTGAAGAGATTTCTCACCTGAGCAACAAACACATRGAGATTTCWCACCTGAGCAACAAACACAGCTTTTCTTGACTTTAGTTAACATAATTGATTTTGAACCATGCTCTGAGACAGTTTTATCTACCATAAACAACACATAAACATCTTTGATTTAAGATAGAATTTCACGTAAGCTGTTTTCAAATTTGATTTTATGCAAAAAGCTTACAACAATAGAATGGCCAGGTTTGGAAGGAACCTTAAAGGTCTTCTAGTTCCAACCCCTCTGCCATGGTCAGGGACAYCTTCCACTAGGTCAAGTTGCTCAGAGCTCCACCCAACCTGGCCTCAAACACTTCCAGGGATGGGGCAAAAAAAGCTGTGTATAATCAGACCTTGTTGGAGAGGAGTTAATGTGACTTCTGAAAAGGAAATTCCTTCCTCACTACTAACTAGACTACTGTATGAATGTCAACAAGTGCATGGAGAAGGGATATACTTTGAATATAAGATATCAGAATGGTCAAACAGCTACTGATAAGGTTCCACACCAAAGGTTACTAAAGAAACTAAGTTGTCCTTGTGATAGAAGAGAAGTCCTTTTATTAATTATTAGCAGGTTGAAAGATATGGAGAAAAAGGCTGGACCTCATGGCCACTTTTCAGGGTGGTGGTATCCCTGGTGGATTCCTGAGGAATTCATGCTGTGAGTTTTATTCTGGGAAGGCCAAGGCGAGGGCAGGACTGTGTACACCAGGTCCTGCAGCAGTAGAAAAAAGGTGAGTTCAGAGACAAATTGTTTTAAAAGACTTTTGAAGTATAGATTAAAGAAAACAGTGCAGCAGATGCTGAACTTCTGCAACCTGCTCTCAGACGACATTGCAAAAGGAGAAATTACAGGCAGGTTCAGACAAACCTTTGACAAATTTGTGAATGCTAGTCCACAAACAAAATTTAAAAAAGCGAGCTAAGGAAGTACTTCACTAACACAACAGCTATGGATGCTGACAATAAGAGCAATGGCCCACAGAAAATTGCCAGGCTTGTGTGCTTTCCCCAGGTAACACATCTGACTATCACAGAGGAGGCAGAGTACTGGGCAAGATGGGCCACTGGTCTGACATGGCAAGATATTCTTGTGCTCTAATAGCTCTGCGTTTTTGTGTCTTTTAATGTTGAATTGTCATCCTCATTTATCTTTTGTCATTAAATGTGCTTTATCTCTTTCAGCAAATAAATGTTTTTCTCATAATTTGCTTCCATTTATTAGAGTGCTAGGTACTATTTAATGGGCTAGGTGCTATATATATATTGTGAATTAATTGCCCTAGACATTTGAATAGCGAACACTTGGGATTCTCAGACAAATAGCTGCTTGATCACATCCAGAGTGAGTTAAAAGCATTTCTGATAACTTGAAATAACTTGAAATCCTTTAAAATAGTTGTATTTGAATGTCTTTTGTAAACCTGTCTTAACAAATGTGCTAAAAAAAGGATTTTTATTTAATTTGCCTGTATAAACGGTATTTTATGGGAAGAAATGTATGTTACATGGAACAATTACCATAAAATTGTTCTTATGATGACAGGAATGTAAAAAATGCCACTTTTACTTATAATGGCCAATTTGAAAAAGAGACCATGAGTGATGAGTACAGACAGATATACAATTATTGGTTGCTAATGTGTGGCTTTTTTTACAGGAACTTTTGCTTTAACTTCCTTAATATCTGCCAATGCAGTTGAGCGTCTTGTTCCTTCTGTCAGAACTAATTTCACAGCAAACAATAATTCAGGAATTTTGGGTTTGTCAGAATTTGAAATGCAGAGGATTGGAGTTGCAGCAGCAGTTTCATTTCTAGGTGGAATCATTCAGGTTGGTGGTGATGCCATTTTCTGTATGCTACTGATGTACTGCCTTTGTTACAGCTCTGACATTTATAAAAGTTTTTGTATTTCCCTGAGAAAAACTAATGAAAACATCTGCTTCAATGGTCACAAATGATGAAATTAATGCATTTTAAGAATTTGCTATTTCTTTGTTGAGATGTAGTAATTATCTGTATGCATTCTCTCAGTGTTTTACAATATGAAGTAAACTACCTTCACTCAGCTTTACCGTAATACTCACTTGCAGTTGGTGTCCCTTTTCCTTCTTCAGAAACAAACATGAATCAGCTCCTGGTAAGCACTGACATATTCCTGAGGCTTTCTGTTTCCCTTGGTTTGAAAAGCAATACTATACAATATCCAATAATTAAAAACAGTAGGGAAAGTTTTAAATTCTCTTTAGAGTTCACACACCCATCATTAAAGTGAAATAGTAAAACAGATGTCTTCAAATGATTCTCTAAAGTTTATTTAAATGATCAGAGGTCTTTTAAATTTCTTCTTTTTTCCTATTCTGGCTAAAGGGGCCAAGTTTCTTCATCCATTGCCAGTTGCTTAGGTTTTCAATGAAGGCTTCCCTCTTTCCTTGTAAAAATTAAAATAGAAGTAACGTGCCAGCATGTGACATTGCAACACCTCCTAGGTTGCTGGGCTCCTGAAACAAACCCAGACCCCTCCACCTGGTGCTTTGGATCCCTCTCCCATGCAGAGGATGAGCAAAGGGGCCCAGAATGAGATCTTCAGTAGCCTATGTGCTTGGCAGGAACTGGGGCGTGTACTCATGTTACTCAGGAGGAAATATCAAGAAGCATTGTTATTTCAGTTGTGTTCTTATAATTCTTTTATTGGATTATGACTTGGGGTAGGAGCATGAGGGACAGCTTACAGACAGCACAGAGAACAGAGCTGATGCAGACTGTGCCTGGCTGTGCCTGCATGTGCTGTCCCAATGCGCAGCCCAGCACTGCATCTTACACAGGTTGTGTGCAACAGCAGAGCATGAATGGAGCTCTTCATGAAGGAGTCCTGTGCCCACAGCTTGGAAATCTCCTGCATCATCCCCAGAGAGGCCAAAGTGCCTTATGTGGGAAGTTGGTGCCTGCATTCATTTGATATAACTTCAAAATCCAGTGCAGAAATTATTTTGCTTGGTGGCTGCAGAATCCCGTTAGGTGTGTGAGTCCTCTAGACCTCTTACTCCTTCATCCTGAAAAGTTCTGCTTTGTCATATGCCTTCACTGCATCAGCTGATTTATCAGCCTATGTCCTCTTTAATCCTGACTGGAATGAGAAGAACTGGTAAATCCTCTCTGCATCTTCAGAGCAGGTCTGGCAGGGAATTGTGGCATGTGCATGGGCCCCTCTCCCAGGTCAATAATGTCATTTGCATTAGAATCATATAACACAGCTAGTGCTTGCCATGCTGCCACCCATCCTTTATGTGAGTTTAATGGTTGGAGGCCAGAGTAAAACACTTATTTCTTAAAGAAGTGTATTGAAGATACTAATACTGCCATATGCAGGTGAAAGTCCTGATCAAGCCTGAGATTAAATTTTGCCATCTTCCCAGGTGCTGTGGGAATCTATGTTTCTCATCAAGATTCTAGTCTCCCAACTAACAGATGCTGCAAACCCCAGATAAGGTGACAGGGCACGTGTTGCTCTTAAAGGGTAGCTGAATCAGTCACCTTCTTCTATTTATCAGATTAGATTAGAAATTACCTAGTAGCCTGAAACTAATGTGTGTTCTGGGACAAGAAGAATAGTATGATGCATTTTGAGGCAACAGCTTTTCATTGAAGACATCCTGCAATACAAAAAGTTGGATTTTCTGTGTAGTTGATATCTGGGATGGTGCTGCTCTGGGAAGGGAGCAGACATGGGTTATGTTATCTACTATAAGACTTTTTAATTTTTCTGAAAAACAGTCAAAATGCTGTCCTTTAATCAGCACTAATTGCACAAAAACAACAGATACTGTGACTAATCCCTACCTTGGGCATCTTCCAGACAAAGGATGAAAAGTCCATGCCAAAACAGCTGTTTCCTTCTTGGAAAGAGTAGGCAAAGAGCTGTACACCCTTGGCCTAAAAATCAATTTGATGCTATTTTTCCAGTAGCCTGGCTAAGTACTCCAATCAGCAAATAAGGTTAAAATAAGAGAGAAAACATAAAAAATAGTGAGTAATGGAGGGAAGGCAGGGGAAGGGGGGAGATGTTTCTGAGATGAACTGCTGTTGGCTAGTTTGTGTTTATTGCAGACCAGAACTGTGCATTTGTGTGTGAGGCAAACTCGGAGCAGGCTCTGTGAATTTCAGTGCCATCTAGACATTAAATAAATTAGCACTATTTTCTTATCATAAGACACAGATAGGTAGAGATTTTCACAATTCAAATTAGGGGCTTAGCTGCTTAAGTTTTTCTCAAAGCAATAAATTTCAGAGTCCTGAACTACTTCTGAAATCTAATGTTTGAGGAAGTGTTCATAAAAGAGAAAGAATATTTAATTATATTAAGAGGCATTCTGATGAAGTTAAAATAGTATTAAAATAGAAAATAAGTAAACATAAAATAAAAACTGCAATTACCAAACCCATTTAATATAATGCATTCATTATTTCATTTTAAAAAGCAGAATGGAACGCATATGAAGTTTTTTTATGTTTGTGTAGCTGCAACTCTATAAAAATAAACAGGGCATGGAAAACAAATCAAACTAATAGAAATCTTCCCTGATATCAAACATGTTGGAGGTATTGATGGGGAGAGAAAATAATGGAACATAGCAGACATATATGGAGTAATTTTGTAATTAAAATTGGATGCTGCCTTTATAACTTAAAAAAAAAAAAACTCAAAAGAGTTTTTGGGTAAGATTCTTTTCCCTATTAATATATGTGCAAGAATGCTTGCATAAATATATGTGTCTCTAAAATAATCTCAGCATACTAAAATGAAATTCAAGATTAAGATTTGCTGAATAAATAGAGGAAAGCTCCTTGCAGATCAAACTGAGGAAAAAATATCCTAGGAAAAAAACCTGAATTCTCTTAAGACCACAGTGTTATAGGCTTCAGTTGGGCTATTCTTCTGTAGAGGAGAAATAACTACTTATTGCATTCCAGTCTTGTAACATTTTTATTGGCAAGTTTTTCATCTATAGTATTTTAAAAACTAATATGTAATTAGTTGCTGATAGTGTTGACTATGAAAATATTTCTGGTTTTCGGGAGAACAAATTTACACAGTCTATTATCAATTTGCTTAATATAAAAGGAGCACATTTGAATAAGAAAGGCATTTTTGTAAGGCAATATTCTTGTCCAAATCTCTATTACCATGTGAGAAAAATGATGCTGCAGTATTCTGTTACCCATAGCTCTGCATGAGGTAAAAACATGAGTCTATTATACAGTGATAATCAGGGAAAAAGTCCATTTTCTTTTACAGCGGAAATACCTTATTGCAGCCTCTTCTTTCATACTTTGAAAGCTACAAGTTTTCAAAAGGGAGTTCTGATTCTCACAATTATGGTAGAGCATACTATGTGTTAGTACAGAAAGACCATAGAAAATACTTTTTCAGGTCCTGAAATGAGGAAAGTTCACTGTGCACACCATCAGAAGCTACCAGACACTCTCAAGACGCACAGAGTGAACATAGGAGCTGCAGCTCAAAGAACCAAAAGCTAATGCTCTACTTGTCAGATGTCTATTGAAAGAGGCCATGGAGATTTTAAATTGGCAACTCAGCTGAGTTGAACTGCGTCTGACTGTTGTCTCCAGAGGGTCCATAGAAGTTTTCACTTTTGCAAACTTAGATTTTGAGATTACTAATGAAATGTACTAAATGAGAGTCTCACAGCCTGTGCTGGTTCCCTCCAAGAGATGTTCCCATGTCTGGCCTCATCTACCAAGCCCATGCAGCAAATGATCAGAAAGGGCCCCACCACTTTGTCTGCTGTAACTGTGGAAAACCCCTTCCAGAACAGTGGAGTTTTGAGGGGTTTAAAATTCACTCTCTAAAGCTGAATCTGTGCAGCAGGCAACACGATGTCAGTCTTCCAATTTCTGGGGACAGAATGTTCGACGTTAGTGATTTCCAAAGAGCTGTTAAGTGATAAAAATTTTTACTGGCCATGGAGTTAAATTGACTACATGTTGAATGGAATTCTAATAATAATAGTAACAGACTGAGCATGTTGTCATGGGAAGAAAGTATTGAAAGTGGACAAGAACCAAAGGTTCTGAATAATGAACATAGAGGGCTTTGCTTTTTTGTAATTGCTCACTTTTCTTCTCCTGGCTAAATTCCCATTCTCTTCTACTTGTCAGAGTAAAATTATGGAGCAGTAAAGACAGCTGCAAAAAAAGTTTCCCTTCGTATTGTCTTTCTTCCACTTTGAAATTTACTTATTTTTTCCAATTTTTTGTTTGGGAATCACATCTTCCCCCACTTCCGTTTAATCGCTTAATTGTATACCTTTTTTCTGTGATCTTTTCTCCATTACTGTGCATTAACTCAAGGCTGCTTTCCCTCACTTTATCTTATATTGCTTTTTGTTTTCTCTGAAAGGTCTTGATTTTATTTACATTAATTTATTCAAGAATTTATACCTGGTGAAAGCAAAATTCATCTCAAGAAAGTTTCTTCTTAATGAACTTTTTTACATGGTATTATGTACTGGAAGTGCCACACAAATAAACAATAACCAAGGGCCTTTCAAACCACTTTTATATTGTACATATCCTTTCCCTGAAATCTGCTTTTATCCTCTAGGAACTAAGTTCTGAAAAATTAAAAATTCTAGATACAAATCTAAGATTTATTTTTTTTTTTACTTTTACAGGTTAAGAAAATCTCAGTATTATGATAAATAATAAAAGGAAAAAATATTTGCTTTTGTTGTTGTTGTTCCAGCACTTTAGTGGCACTTTTCTCTGTAGTTTGTCTGCATCAGGGACAAAAAGAAACCATAAAATATATCAGAAAATAAAGTGGAAGACCTGCAAAAATGAGCATCACAACCAATAGCCAAAATAAAGCAGATTGTTAGACATTTCTTTAAGAATTTTGAACTTTCTACACTTTGGTCAGTGTTACTGGGTGAAAGATTTTATGACATAATGCAATGTAATGTAATTGAGTGCTGTCAGCTTAGCTAAGTTTCAAATGGTGTTTATTCAAAATGCAGTGGCAGCCAAGCTTAAATGGCTCTTGCCCAGCATGGAGGGTTAATTGTAGAGTCAATCTGGGCCTGTGTAAAGGGTAATAATAATTTTATCTGTCAGGAAAATTCACATGCAAATAGATTTGGGAGGCTTTTTCAAACTTTTTTCCTCCTCAAGATCCAAGCAGTTTCTGTCCATTACTCATGTTTCAAGGACAACATGAAGTTCCCGTATCAGTTTGTGCTAAAAATTACACCCTCCACCCAGAATATTTCCTGTTCTGGTTGCTTCATTTTTAGATCCTCTCCATGGAAGGTGTATGGGTGCACATCATATTTATTTAGCTATCAGGTAAATAAAGAGTAGGATGTTCATGCTCATGAAGTACTGCCTTTGTCTCTAGAAGTGCTGAGCTGTCTTCTGTGGGAAGGAAAGGGCACTAAGTGTTGCTTGTTCAGTTGAGTGGCTACAGAAATTGTCTAACTGAAACCACACCCATGGTTTGCATGTATTTTACACAGCCCATGGTTCCATGCAATCAATAAAAACTGCGTCTGAAATGTGTTCTTTTAGTTAGTACCTGTGAAGCATCCTCTTAAAATGCTGAAGATTAAACAAAAAAAAGTAAAAAACCAAAAAGTAGATCTGAGAGTGATGCTAAAATTTCTAAGCTCAGCAATCATTTTGCTGTAACTCACAACAATAACTTTCTCTGAAATGCTAATAGTAACTAATACTTCTCTGTGATATTATGTAGTATACAGAATTGTCTCTGTGGTTTTGATTCCATGGCTAAATAAACATCCAATTTCCTGGAAATTAAGCTATTACACAGTTAGAAATTTCACATTCAGACAATAGAAACCAATTTTACAAAACAAACAAAAATTCCCAAGGGAAGGGAGAATTGAAGTCTTATTGAACTTTGCTACTGCGAACAATGTTTTAAATATAGTAGTAGACACATTGTTAGAACAAACAGCTAAACAAAATATCTGAAATTAGTAATTATCAGTTTTAGGCCTGACTAACTAAATTACTACTCACTGAGGGTACACAGTAATTATCATTATTGGAGTCCAATCTTGAATGGCAATCAATGTTCCAATTGCTCATAGTAAAGAGCAATTTACATGCTATTAGTGGGAAGTAGAAGAAAAATCTCAGATTTAATATCTCAAATGGATAGATAGAGGATATTGCTCACTAGAGGTTTTGTGGTAAATTAAAAGCCACTTATTTTGATATTTTTGTTTCTTTTGTGGTACTATGCCCAAAGCTCTCTACATACAGGTGAGTTTTATGGTGAGAACATGAATGGTGTTCAAGCATGAAGAAAGATAACATCTGAAAATAACAGTTTTAGCTTCAGAAAAAAACCCCAAAAACCCAAAAAAACCCAACCCCCAAAAAAGCAAGGGAGACTGTGACATATTCCAAAATGATGATATTTAGTATGGTAAACACAAAATTAACCTCTTAGAAAGTATTGTAACAAACGACTCTGTGCCAAGAGCATGTAACTTTTCAGGGAGAAGAACAGCAAATGCAAAAGATCACTAAAGTTAGGAACAGCAAAACTCATTGTGAGGGGAGATAATATCAATGTAACTTAATGTGGATCAGAAAAGCATGGAGTGTTATGTAAACCACAGTAGCAGCTGTAGTCATGTAGCAACTTTGTTCAAAGAATTAAGAGTTATCAAATATTATACTTTGGAGGAAAGCACAGGATAAGGGGAGAAAACAGTTGAACACAACAATACCTACAATAGTTGCAGATCCTGCTGTAGTTTAAACTGCTGGATTAGAGGTCTCACCACAAGAGCACCTCATAAATTTGGTATCTGTTGAAATTACTAATTTTGAGAATCCTGATAGTGACATTATGGCAATCTGTAAGCTGGACCAAGATATGGCTCTTGGCCCATTTATGCTGCATAGCAGTGAAACAGGAATAAGTCTCAGAACCAGGCTCACTTTTTGAGTTGTACTTGTTGCAGTGTTGAGTTGATGTTTTTATGGTGTTTATTGTGCTCACATATTTGAGCAGGAGAGAATATTTAGAGTTTCTCTGAGTCTGCTTTTGTTGCTGAACCAGTGTTAGTCTGGTAGACTAGTGAGTAAAATAGTGCAGGTAAACCCACAGAACTTCAGTTGGTTCATTTTCAGATAGATTTGTCTTCCAAAGGACTTTTGCTTTGTATCTTAAGCTCATTTATCTTATTAAAAGGACTTTGACTCATTGTCCTATCACCAAGAAGCTGCTGATCCTCCTGCCTTTGCCTTTTAGGTAGTGATGTTCATGCTGCAGTTGGGCAGTGCCACTTTCTTGTTAACAGAACCTGTCATAAGTGCCATGACAACAGGAGCAGCTACACACGTCGTGACTTCGCAAGTGAAGTATCTGCTGGGAATGAAAATGCCATATATATCAGGACCACTGGCATTTTTTCATGTGAGTTCAGTGAAAGAGATGAGATTTACTTCATTAGATAAAATTTTATTATATGCACTATTTGTCTCTGTGTAAGAGTAGGGAATTTGTTATGCACATGTGTGAATGAACAGAAGATGAATATTCATCTTGCTTTAACTGTTTGTAAGACGAGATTTGGAAAACCTGATAGAGAACTAGCAGGGATGGGTACAGTAATTAATTTAAAATATATTTCTTAGGGCATCAATAATCCCTTTTATTATTCTGAGCCATTATACACTCATACAGGGAGGGTAATCTCTCTCTGGGTCAGCATGTGGAAGGAATATAAATGTCAACATATTTTCTTCATATGCTGCTGAATGAAATCTGACCATTGTTGTGGTAAAAGGAAAACGACCCGTGATTTGTGCATCTCCTATGCAAAAATTACTCTAGATCTGTTATTTATTATTTTCTGACATGATACTACTTTGCCATAAACACAGCAAGTGGACAGCTTGAAGGTAATTTTTATAAAATGCATGCTGCATTTCATGCAGTATTGTTGCAAATGAGGGGTAAGGCTGCCCAAAGCATCACCATCAGGGGTATTGGTAAAAAGCAGGTATGAGCTTCATATGAACTTATGGAAGTGTGACTTTAACAGAGTTCAGTGGCAAGGTTCACTCTCTTACTTACTGCAAGGATGAAGCATTCCTAGGAAAATTATATCAGTAACAATTTAGAAGAGATTACATGGAGACTGAGGATGAAGAAGGGTAAGGGCACAAAGGGTAAGGGCATAAAAAATAAGGTGTGCAAAAGGGTTTAACAGAAATTCGTCACTGAGTAATTTAACATTTATTAAGTGATTCAATGGGAATTTTTTAAAAATATAACCGTGACTTAATTACAGTTTCATGATAACAACATTCACACCATAATAATTTCACATGCACACAGGCAGAGATAAATGCATGTCTGTCTGTCAGTGTAAAGGTGCTTATCAAAAATTCCCCTTGACTCCAGGGAAATATTAATGGCAAATGCCTGAGAGTTTCTCACCAGGCAGGGCTTGGACCTCAAGGAGTCTGTGTGCATGTGTGTATGTATCAGCCCAGGAGTTGCACCTCAAGGAGTCTGTGTGCGTGTGTGTGTCAGCCCAGGGGTTGCACTTTGTCCTGGTTCAGAGCAAACTTGGGAGAGAATCCCCAAAGGGGCTCCTCTAGGAAGCAGATACAATCGGCCCCTCCCCACAACCGGTTCAGGAGAAACTCCCCCTTGGAGAAAAGTGGAAAAAACCTGTTTATTAAACAATAAAACCTAACAATATTAAGCAATAAAACTCCTTGCCGCTCCAAAAGAGATGACAAACTGAGAAGGTCCCCTCCCCGGGTTGCACTCAGCCCACTCAGTCTCTGATCAGTCCCTCCGGTGCTGGAAATGTCGCAGGCCAGGCCCGGCCTGGTGGGCCCCAGGTGGAGCTGCCGATGCTCCCCTGGGCGTTCAGTCCAGAGCAGGTTTCAAGAGGTCCAAAGAAAAGGGAAAAAAAAAGAAAAAAACCCACAGTCCAGGGAACTTCCTTGCCTCAGCTAGCTAAAACTAACTAAAACAAAGGAGAGCTCTGTCCCGCTGTCTGTCCATCCGCACACAACACAGTCCAGGAGCAGGAATGTGGAGGAGTGAGTGCAGTGTCTGGAAACAAACTGCGCGCTTCTTCTCTCCCCCCTTCACTCTCTGGAACACGTCTTAAAGGTGCAAAACTTATTATTCAGCATAAACAGAACAAGATGACTGGGGATACAAGCACCATATACTCAACCCAGGACACACCTCAAGGAGTCTGTGCGCATGTGTGTGTGTGTGAGTCCAGGCCTTGCCGTGATGGTCTTTTGAGTATTTCAGACTTGAAGGTTCCCGAGCTCTGAGAGGTGCCCCACAGAGAGGGAGGTGCTGGCACAGCCCGCTGTGGCCCAGAAGAGCTCAGAAGGCCTCACTTAGGGCTGTTGTGTGCAGGGTCAGAAGGTGATTTGCTTCAGTCATCAGTTGGTTTTCATCCTGGCCATAACCCACGCTGGCAACTACTGGAGTTTCCAAAACATTTGGAAATTGTTTCCAAAACTTCGGCAGCAATGGTGCTGTTCTACTTGGGCTCCAGCTCAGGCAGGGAAGGTTCCAAGGCAGTCAGGGGATGACCGATCGCCCTTTGTTCCCCACCTCAGCCCCACAGTGGGTGTTGCTGTTACAGCACCTGCTCTGCTCAGGGACACGTCTCCACCCGGCTGCTTTGGGCAGGGCCAGGAGGTGATGCACCCCCACCAGTGCCATGGTTACAGCCCTAGGAAAGTTCATATTTTTGGCTGATACCTGAAAGAGCAAAGCTGAATAATCTTATTACAGAGTCACAAACATATTCTTGATGGTAACTTATTCCAGCAAGCCCTGAGTTTCAGTGCTTTGAGCATAATCTCTTGGCATTATTAATGTTACAACAGTGCCTGTCAAAATTATATTTTGCTCATAATAAAACTGTATTTACTTGTTGAGGTGATATCTACATTGCACTGATAGTGAGACTTCATCTAGGCAGCCAATAAATTAGGACACCTTATTTAAAAGCACTGACTATGTCTTTGTGCCCTACGATGTACTTTATTTTTTCCTATTATTTGGAAAATTTGTTAATTTGAAATCTTGATTACAAGATGTTGCTTTTTAGAATGTTTTTTCCATAGTATTTTATAAATTTGATAGCTTTTCATATGGGTAATACATTTGTTAAGTTTTTCGCAGGAACAATTCATTAACGAAAATTAGGAGCATGTAATAAACACAAGTAATTTATCCATTTATCTTGTAAAGATATACCTAAAAGTGTCATAGCTATTTTTATGAGTGATCAGTTGGCTTATTAGACTATTTAAAATTGTTCTTTTCTYTTCATTATTTAAAAACCTTTTCATAAATGATTCTTAATATAAAATGTGAATAGTCTCTTTTTTGTGGCGTTTCCATGGAGACTATACTTACATATAGGAATATTGTCATCTTGTAGAGATGACTGGTGCTAAGTACTGCAGCCAAGGCATAATCAAAATACACGTTATGAGCAATAATAAAGTACAGCAGTGATATGAAGAAATATTTCCACCTTGGTGTGCTGATGATATCATAAATGAGGTCATTCAAATGCTTTGAAAGAAATCTATTCCCTTATCCCTTGTATTTTTAATGCATTTGAAACAAGTTCTTTGCCTTTCTCTTCTCTTTTGAAATCAAACCCCTTTGAACATATTCCAGAGAAAAACTTTCCTGATTTTTTTAAGATACTGAATTGCTCTGTAAATTGTGTGAAAGTAAATGACAAAAAAAATTACTCTGTACAACTTAAAAGAATGATAAAAAGGGGGCAATTTTACTATATAAATATTTTAAAATATTTCTTGTGTCTGTTCAGACTTATGAATTGCCTTAAGAGGGTCCATCATCTCTGCTAAAAACACCAGAGCTAGACTTAAACAATAATTTTCTTCTGTGGTTGTAGTTTCATGTGAAAATTATATTAATTAGATATAAGATAGTTTGCACATATATATATAGAGTGAAAGGCAACTTTGGCATATCTCTCTGGACAAGTTCTTCACTTCCAATTCTCAAAATCCAAAGACTGGTGCTTTTGTTACATTTTTTTTCTTTGTCCACTCCAAAACACCTCCCACTCACAAAACCAATTGCTTTGCCTCAGGCAGCCTTTGGGTTGGCAAAGCAAGAATAAGAATGTTTAATAAAGTGTGATAGGAGAGTTGCAAGCATAGCAAGCCAGTGAAATGAATTCTTTATAGCATGTGAGATCATAGTCAGTGGAAGGAACTTTGCATATGGAGAACAAATCTTGTACACTGGCCCTCAGCCTGTGGTATTTCTGTGTTTACACATAGGTTATGTAACAATAAATTTTGTTTTCCCTGTACATTGTTTGTCACATTTCAGTTGAGCTCCACAGTGCAGCATCAGCTGGTATTTTGCAAATTGAAAAGTGAAGGTGAAGAAGAAAAACAGTGAGGGAATAATGCATGTGAGATCTAACTTTACAAGGGAAAAAGTGTCACCAAGTTTTACTCAGCATCTGAAAATGAAAGAACATACTTGTATTTCCCCCTTATTTGTGTATAGATATATTTATCTTTCCACATGTTTCTGAGAAAATAAAACACTGCAAAATGAGCTGTAATGTAAGAAACTTGCTTTGCAAAATGGGGTCTTCTGTGGCTGTGTTGCAAAATCCTTGTGTGGTTTTGCTGCAAATCTGAAAAAAAAAAAACCCAAACATTCACATTCTGCTATGAGTTCTTTCTTTTCACCCTTTCCCCCCCAAGCTACCTCTACAGTTTACTGTATTTGCCTGTACATTTTCCCTCCAGCGTGATGTATCTAAAAAACATCAGAATGAAATCTTTTTGAAAATGAAATTAATTACTCTTAAAATGTATTGTCTTAAATAATGTGTTCCTTTAATTCCTTTGTTTGCTTCAGCCTCTATACATACTTTAGAGGTAATTTTTTGGGGTTTCACGTAGGCATTAAAAAAAACAACTCAGAGCATTTCATTAATATATCCAAATACACACCCTTTCTAGAATAGAAATAATTCCAATGTTCAATATCACCTCAAAACTGATGGTTTCCCATGAGAAAAGAAACATTCAGTGTCTGTATATATATATATGTGCAAAGCTCGAATAATTTTTTTTCACTTAGGTCAAAATTTGCATTGATTAGAAAAAAGCCCACTGAATGCTCATAATATTCTTACATAGGTTCTATTAAGAATATTTACACAAAAATAGCAATGAAACTAAAAACACAAGAGGCAAACAGCTCAACTAATATATCATAGCTGATTTTTAAAATATTTTAACTTACAGAATGAAAATTATTTTAAAAATATTTTAAATTATATAATGACAAAGATTGCTTCATACACTGCAATATCAAGCTAAATTCTGCTGCATAATTTCCAAATTACATTTTTGATTAAAAGTTTTGTAAATACTTTTTTTTATCAGATGCCAATGCTGTTAGAAGCTTGAGCTTTATGTATTTAGATTCAGGATTTATAGTTTGATCTTGGATGAGTACAGTAACCGACTGGACACAATACAATGGAAAATGTACAGTTTAAAGAGATATCTGTGGTGTGTTAATTACATTCCTGCTAAGAGCCACATGCTCCTTCTTTCTCATGAGAGGTTCTCCTCATTTCATTGGCCATACCATGAATTGAGTGGCTTTAGGTTTTCAGAAAATGGTTACCCAGGAACCAACTAGTCAGTGGAAGCTCCTTAGTCTAATGCAGTCATTAATCTAATACTAATGCATTACTGCCAGAATTGTTTTGGGATGCTACAGACACTTTGGGGATAGGGCTGTTTGGGCTACTGAATTCGAATGAGCTACAGAGTATTGGTAGTTCCATTATTTTTCATTTATTGGCYGATGTAGACTGTAAACAGAAGGGTATGACTTTGAAGAAACACCAAAGCATGTACTAGGCAGTTCATATAAAGACTTTGTTGCAAAATCTAAAAAACCTATGGCAGAGGTTTTCAAGATTTGGCCATATATTTTAAAAATTAAATGGAAATGTGTTTTTAATTTGAAAGACAAAAATTCTTGAAGCCTGTGTATATTTCTTCACTAAAATTTTATTTATTCACTCAGTATTTTGTCTCATTTTGTCTCAGAAAATTAGATTTGATGCCATGAACACAGATAGCCAATGCTAACACTTTAATTAATTTCAAAATAAAGCCCATCTTTCTGACTTCAGCAAGTAGGAATCAAACAATTTCTTCCCTTTTCTTGCCTCTTCATCTTAGCTCTAGCTCAGTCTTTGGTGTGTTTGTGGGCTCAGTTTTCCAGATTGCCTCCTTTTGTCTTAATTAATCTCAGCTTCTGTTTGGGCATAGAGCCAAGTTCTGTGCCCTCTTGAAAATGCATTCTTAGAAAATTATGGGTACAGATTTGGTCCCAAGCCACTCAAGACACAATCCACATATTTTCTGATTACAGTGGGGCAATAYGTGGCTAAAAACTGTGGTTTAATTGCCATTCTTCAGAGTTAAGAAATATTTAGATCAAATTACTTAACAAGTTGACTTTAAAATATTTTCYTGGTTTTTGAGAAATGTTTGTGCTGGGTAATATTGTGCATCACTAATCGAAACTCCAAGGGCTACATTTGCTCCTTATGAGGAAAGTTAGTTTTCTGAAACCATATTTAGGTTGGGTTTTTTTTCCCTTTCTAGATTATGAAAATATCGTCAGAGAGAAAAAAATCAGGAAGTCATTTTAATTTACTCATTCTTCAATATGAGCATCACTTCTTTAATGAGTGACAGAATCAGAACAGAGAAATAAATTTTATCATCATATTGACTACCTTTCTGCAAAACCAGGTTCTTTCCTAAGATAATTTTTCTAGTATTTTTCCCTGTCCAATATAAGTTTATGAATTTAACCTCCAAACTGTCAAAACTTGTTAGCATTATACATGTATTTGAGAATAAGTTCTCTGGAGCAGAAAATTATTAATCTTTATTTTGACAAAACTACAAGTGTCACTTTTGATTTATTTTAGTGGTTTTCTTAGTCATTGCCAGAGAAAACATCTACTTTTTAATATTACTATTATTATTTCAAGCTTCACTCACTTTATTTTATTATCCTTTATGTTGGGGTTTAAAAAAAGTTATTTGTGATGATGTCTAAATCTACATCCTAATCTTACCTTCTGTTCTCTCCATGGTTTATGCATTTCAGTATGCACAACAGTTCCCAGAATTTAAATGCAGAACTCAAGGGACTGAGCCTATCTTGTTTTTTCTCTTACAGCTTTAGTAAGCATGTGTAATGTATCCATTTTTATGGCTTGCTGCTCTTTCAGGCAATATTGCTTTTCTTCATGAGGTCCAAAAAGAAGTTGTGATGAGATCTCATGATTTWTTTATCAGGATAGATGGTCTCTCTAACTTTCTTCACCCCTTCTGTTTCAGCAAACTTGTAATTTTTTCATTGCTTTCTGTTAATGTACTACCATACTGATTTATGCCTTATTTCCTGAACCCACAAACTCAGCACACAGCAAAAATTACAGTTCACTGTGTCATCTGTGCTGGTGCAAAGGGAACTGCATTCTCCYGAGCCTCTTACTTACAACATGGTATTAATCACCAAAGACCTCTATTTCTCCTCACCATTGGTCATTTTATTCCTGTTCTGTATTTCTGTTCTGCATGTTCCTTATAATTCAGCGCCAATATTTCCTTTGTTCATTACAGATCCAACCACATTTTTCTAACCTGTTTTACAGCTTATTGCAGCACATGTTAACTGCTGGAAAACTGAGCTCCATAGCTCTGACCTGGCGTCCTCTTTCCCTCTTCACTCTGCAGTGAGTAGAAAAGGAACAAACAGGGCTAAGCAGATAACTTCAGTTATTTAAATATAACATATGTATGCAAGCTTGGCAACTATTTAGTGTGTGCAGCACCTGGACCTGACCAAAGCATGCTCCATGGAGCACTGTGTAAGGGGCAAGGGCAACCAAAGGGGGGGGCTGAGGATGCCCTGCTGAGATTACTCTGGGAAAACGTTACTCTGGAAAAATGACCCACAGATTGCAGAGGATGCCCTGAAGATTACGCTCATCTTGAAGATTCCTGTTGCATCTCTTCCCATCCAGCCACTACTGCATTTTTCTTTCCCTTTTCTTTTTTCTCTCCTTCTCTTTTCTCCTCTTTTCTGTCTTTTAATTTTTTTTTCAGAAATAACTTTCACTACTAGCATTGGTGGATGTTATATACTACAGCCACTACAAATAAACCTTTGTGCAAGAAACTTTTCTCAACATTTTTATGCAACACTCCTTTATCTCACTGAAGTTAATGAGACTGAAAAAGGAAACATATCACATTTATTTGAATTTTATAGCTTGCTTCTACTAATAGAAATTTGTAAATTAAAATATACGAATATTAATTGCATTTTTTAAAGTTTTCAAAAGTCCATAAGAGTGGTAAATTGATGATTTTCTTCTTTGTAAAATCTAAAATACAGGCCAAAAACTTGTCCAATGACTCAGCTTCTGCAGTATGGATTCAGCTCTCACTCATTATCTGTTTGAAGTTGTGAGAAGATGCCATGGCATGTGATCCAGAATATATTTTTTGATCTGTGATTTTTATTTGCTGTTCACTGTAGATTTATGCCTATGTGTTTGAGAATATCAGATCAGTTCAGCTGGAGGCATTACTTCTCTCCTTGCTGAGCATTGTGGTACTTGTTCTTGTTAAAGAACTGAATGAGAAATTTCACAGAAATATTAAAATTGTCCTTCCCATCGATCTGCTTTTGGTAAGTACAAAATTATATATCAGGCTTTTTCTTACAAAGCTTTCAGTGGCTCAATCTGCTGAAGTTTACTGTGCTGTCTGTAGTTACCCACACCCACACCTGCCACTTATTAAACAGACAGCTGATTTTCATGGCTGTAAGTTAATTGTAAAAACAGGAAACAGTTTGGCTTAATAATTAAGAAAGAAATTACATAAGCTCCCAATTTGTATAATATTTTTCATATGTTTACTACTTTTAACATAATCACAAGAACATAAAGCCTAGAAGATTAAAGTATAAGAAGTTTCAAATAGAAAATAAAAAGTAACTGGCATATTGTAACCCAAGCAATCTTGTGCTGGGTAGCTGTGTCTTAGATATTGCTTGTGATTTATCTACAACAATGTTAAATAGCTGTGCTATTGCTTTCTGTCATTTTACTAACATGTTTTATTTTAACAGTTTTTAGTTTTCTTTTAACTAAATTAAAATTAGCAGTTGCATTATAAACCCCTGCTTTAAGGATTAAGCTGTAGTCAAATAATCAGCACCAGATCACCATTAGAAAGTTTCTTTTTCTCTAAACCTCAGAAAGAAAATGCAAAATATGAAGGACAGCTCATTTTCAGAGTGCATTACTGCAATTACTCTTCAGTTGCTGGAAAAAAAACTATTTCCAAGGGCAAAATGCTGGAAAAGGAGGTAGCGTGGTCCTGGTCTCAATGTTACCTTTTTAAAAATACTGGATAAAACGTACCAGCAAACTAAGGATTGCAGCCTGGAATCCTGTTCTATTGGGATTTGTGTGTTCATCTCATTTGAAATACAGGAAATTAGTTTGAACCTCCTCAGGGTCAAACTTTATACTCCCTCTGCAAGATTTGTATCTGCTAGAACATAAAAACAAGAGGTAGACGCATCTTCTGCTGTGTTCTGTGCTGAAGTCAACACTGCCAGTCTGGATGAGATGTGCTCAGAGAACATCAGCTGGATCAGATTGCTCAGGAACACCTAAATCATGAACTACTTTAAGCTSTTAGATGAATGGCAGTGCTGAACAGAGGGACTTTGGACACTGATTGCCAAGGTTCCTGGGGCTTTACAGAGAGCCATACAAATCTCTTTCATTAACACTGAATGTACAAACTGCACTATAGTCTCACATGACTACTGTGTCCAAATCTTAGTTTCTTTTGACTCTCTTACACATTTGCAAAAAAAAAAAAATCATGATAATACTTTCCTGTTTTACTGGATTGATCTAAGGATAAATGTATGAACAGTGCCATATACTTAGGTATGGCAATAATAGGTACCATGTCAGAAGCAACAGAAATGTAACATCTTTTTCTGTTTGAATCAATAGATAATTGCTACATCCATTGCTTGCTACTATGCTGATATGGAATATGTTTACGGGATAGAAGTCGTGGGAAATATTCCTAAAGGGTAATGTGTGTTTATTAGCTTGTGGCTTYAAATACTTTTATTTCTGAGAACAGTCTCTGAAAAGGTCATAGGAGTTTCTGAAATAAGAAATGGTAAAAATCTATTTTGTCTCTTCAAACACTCTCTTACAACTCAATCCCATGTTAACAAGTTATATGTGTATAGATATCATCAAAAAAATGCATCCTTATACATTTTCATAGCTTTTTATTGCTTTGTGGAATAAAAAGTAGGTACTAAGTACTTGATGATATATGACAGGATCGCAGGATGCTCTTTACAATATTATTGCAACCTGCTTTTTGAGGGTTGGGTTATTGTAGCAGAATATTCTCCACCCATATAGTAATTTTAGAAAATGAAGTTTCTGAGAAAATGTGAAAGATTTAATCATGCTTAATCTAGAAAAGAACATTTTTACTATAGTTAATGATACACTTTCCTCCATGACTTTGAAAAGAAGGCAAAAACATTCAATATCATTTTCTAGAAAGAGAAATTAGATTAAATGTCAGAGAAAATGTTCACACACTACAGGTTGGTATGGAAGAGCACAGCTGTTGTGTACTCTCCTGCTTGGATATAGGAGGGTTTCCCTAAATTTCACAAAGTACAAGGCCAAGACAGCATGAGTGCATGTGTGGCAGCTTGCACTGAAAGAGATGAAATAAGGGACATGACATTTCTGAGAAAGAATACAGTTTTTAAGCATTTAGAGCATGCTATGAATCTGAGACTAAAACACAGCTAAGTGCGCCCCTTCTATGTGTAATGAAAAAGTCAACTGTATTTGTGCAAATTTAATCAGGAATTTATTTTCTGTCTAACTTCATACAAGTAGTGTTGAAAAACAGAAGCAGTGCCTGGATAATTCCTGCATATTTTTAGGAATTTATCCAAAATACCTAACTGCCTTGTCAGTGGAGAGCATCAGAAACTTTAAGAGCACAATTTGGTTTTCAGACGGTGTGATTTGTGCTCTGGAAAGACCAAAGTCTTTTTGAAGAGTTCAGAGACAATCTGTGGTGACTTGGTTCATAACTTGAGTAGTTTTATTGCAATCCCCATTAGATGGAATAAATGTCTGTACTGTCAGTAACTGACAGGAATACAAAATTTTTTAAAGACTTTAATTTAACTTTACAGGAAAGCCATCTATATTAAAAAARGAGAAAACATACAGTAGTCTCTTCTCTGAACATTACAAAATTAGTGAATGGTTGCTAATTTTATTTGTCAGTTATGGAGTTATTTTATCAACATCTCTTTATAATTTCTCAAATTGAAGTTTTCAAATTGAATACTCCATYTGAAATTGTTTCATCTTCTACAAATTCTCTTTTGCTGTTCCCAACAGAGGGATCTTAAAATATTGCAAAATGTCACCTTACAAGTTTACAAGTAATAGAAAAATTAGCTGTTCCTGCAGAGATTGTTTCTGTGGTATTCACATAAATTGCAGGTATGTAGAGACTATGTATAAAGTTTTTTTAAAATTACTGTCTTTATTTTTTATAGGTTGCCATCACCAAAAGCACCACCCATGAGTGTCCTGCCTGATGTAGTCACTGAAGCTTTTGGAGTGGCACTGGTTGGTTATGTAGCCTCRTTAGCTCTTGCTCAGGGCTCTGCTAAAAAGTTTAAATACACTGTGGATGACAACCAGGTAAAGCTCTTTCTCCTTAGTGTCACTGAGCCTTGAAATCACCATTCGGGAAAAATGTTCTAGATTAATACCCAGTAGGAAAAGTTATGTTCCATATAGCATCCTGACACCTCCTAGTGTTTACAGTAACACCCAAGTTTTGTTTAAATTATCTCTGCAGAATGCCCTCATTGGTTGAACTGCTCCTTTTAGGGAAGCTCACCCTTCAGGATAATCTTGTAATGCTACATTCAGTGCAGCATTTGGGTGTTAATGCATTTTTCACTGCTCTARGATGAGACAGCTTCTCCTCTGGCAGTTGAGCTCTTATAGACAAGCTGCGATGTTAAATCAGCCACCATTAATGAAACAAAGCAATTCTGAAACAAAACCAGGTACTTATAGTCCCAGGACTTACCCAATGTTATAATAAGAAATTATTTATGTTTATGCAAAGTAGAAGTCTCRCCTGAAATAAAGGTTTATTTGTATYTAAGAAGCTGGGTGAGTTCAGAGAGTGCTGCCAGATTTACAGCCAAAGGAGATTTTTGTTCYGAGTTCCATTTTGCAGAGGRCATGCTTAAATAAAAGTGGGCTGTCTCTACACTACTACAGTGCTTGTCATGGTGGGTGGGTAACTTCAAGCCTGCTGCAAATCCATGGAGATGCTAATTCAAGCACTGTGGGAAGAAAGGCTCMATTTCAGATAACTGGCACTAGTACTGTGTGATGAAAATGTTGCCTCCACCTTTATGTTAAKTGGTTTGGGATAAATGGCATAGGGTTGAATGAAGAACAGTTGTTTTGCAGCTGGAGGTCTATTTGAACACCCTATCTAGACATGTTGGTCTTGCTACATCAGATCCTGTCCTTTACGACTTGTATGTCATTGGAAAACACAGTGGGAACGTTCTTGGCTATACAGGTCTCTAAAGTATTTCTCAGCTGGAATACATTGGGCCATGAATTTCCATTGTTGCTTCAGAGCCATGTTTCTATGGAGCAGAGGGAGAATGCTTTGAGCTTAGTGCAGGTCAGACTCCAGGGAGACACACTTCTTTGTTTCAAGGCACTCCATGGAATGCAGCAACCTCTGTGTCCTTCTGCACCTTTGTAAGTCTTGTAGCTTACACAGGTTCATTACTGAAGTCTTGGAAACTCTGTGTATGTCCACATCAAATAATGGATCACGAGAGCAAAACCTCCATGTGAGGAGAGCAGTGAGGTGGTGTGGCTGCACTGCCTTCAAGGASAGGCATAGTGCTGGGCACGGGGGCCTGTGGGGCTGTGAGGCTGCGGGGTGAGCTTTAAGGGGGTGCTGCTCTGTGCTGTGAACACAAACTCATGAGCTGCTGTTTTCCTGGCTGGATACAGCACCATTTTCCTACACATTTTCCTCAGCAGACCAGCTTGCTCCTCAAAGTCTGTGATGCTGGGTGGCCATGGTGGAACACTTCCTTAGAAAACACTGCTCTTAGGCTGCACATACACGGTGGCTTCTCCACCTTTTCTTCTATGAATCCTTTGTTCAGACATGTCTGCATTTTGACTGTGAACAAACATCAAATACATTTGTGATGCAGGACAGCCTGCATAAAGTATGGCCACCACACCACTACAGTTTCACTAAAACATGCTCTAAAGGAAGAGAAATCAGTGGCTGTCTTTTTCCAGTGAGCCATGCACCAGAAATGATCTGGACAGTTTCCAGACACCAGTACTTGGGCTCTGTTAAAAAGCAGRCATGGATCAAGATGTAAATATTTTGGTTGAATTTAATCTTCAAAGCTTAACAATAGCATTTATTCTGGGAACAAAATGTCCCTCCTGCTTTTGATGAATCTGGTTCAACAGCTCTATCATTCAAATTAGTTCTGAGTTGAGGGAAGATCTATTCTGTTGGGAAACCCTTTGTCATGTACCTGTGGGATTTTTTCCCTCAAAAATGTGTCCATCCTTTATTATTGCTAATATTTGCATAGGGGACTCCTTTGTTGGCAAGAGGCATTGAAATGACAGCACAATAGGAAAAAACATCTTCTATTTAACAACTTTGCAGGAATTTTTGGCTCATGGCCTCAGCAACGTGATTCCTTCATTTTTCTTTTGCATACCAAGTGCTGCAGCGATGGGACGGACGGCACTTTTATACAGCACGGGCGCCAAAACACAGGTAATGAGTTTTAAAAACACAGACTGTAAAAAACAGAGGCTTAGAGTGAAGTATGTCAGAGAATTAAAGCTGTGATTCTGCTCACTGCAATTTGTACTGATTTATCCGTTTTATTTCCCTAGCTTCCCTTTTCTTTCCTGGGAATGCCTCTGCCCTGTAATTTTTAACAATCTGCATGAAATTGCATCTGGTCAGTGACGTCTCCCTAGGAAAGATAATGGTTCCATTTATTAATTTTTACCTGTTTCATTCAATATGACATATAAGATCTGTGGCAGCAARTGAGTTAGGAGTTGTGTTTTCAGACTGCAGGAAACTACATAAAAGCCCTTTCAGTTTATGTGAATTTGTCAGCATTGTAGCAAAAGTGCCCTCTAATGGTGTTTAGTGGATTTAATGCTACAGTCTAAACCGAAGTTTAGAAAAAAAATCACATTTCATTTATCTGATTGAATTTATCTTCTATCTGATTTCCAAAATAAAATGAAAGTAACCTTTAGAGCTGTTTGTTAAAAAAACACAAGTAATCTCCCAGCTTCTGCCTTGTGACATGATGTGCTTGTCCTATCCCTCAGTGTACACWGAGCCCACAGAGACGACATTTAGATTTTTGACGATGTTTGTTGCTATTTCCYACTGAGGAAACTAAACCAACAAGCTGTTATTACATTAGCTCAGGAAAGAGGGGACTGTAATTGCTGAGAATGATAACTGACCCCGTCAGCCTGTCACCTGTCCAAAATGTGCTCGGGAACAAGAGAGGTGGCAAACCACCTGGGGCACCCCCACAGCATTGCCTCTTCCTCTGAAACTCAGGGGGCCTTCAGTGGCAGCCTGCCAGATCAATGTCATGTCCTTTGCTATTCCCCCAGGTAACAAGTGACAGGACAGGAGGAAACACCAACAGGCTGATCCTGGGGAAGGGAAGGTTTAGATTAGATATCAGGAAACTTTTCTTCACAGAAAGGGTTGTAAAGCRTTGGAACAGACTGCCCAGGGTAATGGCAGACTCACCATCCTGGGAAGTTTTCAAACATTGTGTGAATGTGGCACTTGAGGCCATGGTTTAATGGTGAACATGGTGGTGGTGCTGGGTTGGTGGTTGAACTTGATGACCCTAAAGGTCTCTTAACCTTAACAGTTCTATGATTCAATGATTCTGATTTCATTTTACAGCTGTTTCTCTTGCCTTGTCTTGTATAAAGGACATTAGCTGCAAGGAAAAAGTTCATGAGGTACAAGACTAAATACAATCCACAGGTAGTTTCTCCTATGCCTTGCAATTATTTCTCATGCAGATGCCACAATATTAAGGAATTATACAGGACTTTACTCCAATAATCTACATGTTAAATAATTGCTAATTAACCTGCAGAGTACTTTGAACTCACTTAATCATAATGAATAATCTAACAAATAATAATCTTGAAAAGTATTTATATGAAAATATTTTAGCTACCACTTGGCTATTAATTATTTMATGTATTTATTTGAATTTTATGTCATACAATGAGCTGTCRTCCTCACAGACATTCTCTTCTGTAATCTATTAATGTACTGGATGTACAATTTACAGTTGTACTGCATCATGCTGTACTGGCTTTTCCATGGAAGATTTGAGATAACCTGCAGACCTATAACCTTGGGGCATATATGGTACTTGAGCACCCTGGCTCTGGTACACGAAGGGAAAGACCCTGATAAAAGGTTATTCAATACATGAAATGGAAAAAGAAACCATTATAATTGATTTCAAGGCAGCAAACACACAATAAAAACCTGCTTGGTTTAACCATTGGTTTCACAGTATAGCAGTGCYTGTGTCTAAAAGTTAAGAGTGTGGTTATAAGTTAGCACTGTAAGAGTATTTTATTATGTATAACAATCTCTCCCCTGYCTTCCTGGAAAGCAACACATCAGCTTAATGCTCTCCTTTGTGGCTGTCCAGACAGAATGAGGAGATGACAAGATCATCACTTAAAAATACTGGTCAGGTCATAGGCAAAAAGAGGCCTTTCCTTAACTTAGAGGGAAGTCAGTTTGGCATAACACATGGAAGAAATGCAAAGAGCCTTTCAGGGGCACAGAGCAGTCCTTTTTTCTCAATGGCTATACTTGGATTGCAGTTTTGTCATTTGTTCCTCAGCGATATATTTTCCTGGGAGAAAAGAGAAGTGAGGAACTCTATCATGGACTAGAAGCGTCCTTCAAATAGAATCAACACTTTTTTTCTTGCTCTTCATGAAGGCAGAAAGAGGGAAAAGTTCCTTGTGACTTTAGCAGCAGATTTTCTGTCCCTTTTTATGTAAACACTCTGTCTATCCTTCTTGATGGTATTTTTAAGTACACCATGACTTTAATTTTCTAGTGTTTTAACAACTTGTCTGGTTTTGTTTTTAACAACTTGTCTCTTAAAATGAAACCTAATTATTTTAGTAAAGAAACATATTATCAATATAAAAATAAAGTGAGCATCTGTCTACTTATCGTCAAAAACCTTCTGTGAATCTGAACTGTATATTTATAAGAGCAGAAGTACTCAGCGAGCACTCACAGCAGAATAGGACAGTGCAATTTTACTGTCATTTTCTATCAGATTAATACCATATATACTGTGAAGAAATATGTAATTATTAGACCATATATTTTTCTGAATTTATATTACTTGCATTAGTTATAATCTTTAATGTACTTTTTAAATGGTACCTACATTTTCTTAAGTAAATACACTGATATTAAAATTAAATTGTTAGTGGTTTCAGGTTTAAAAATAGTTTTCTCTTAGTGTTAATCCCAACAAAAGAAGTCAGAASTCTTCGCTTGTGGAAAAATCATAGCATGTATAATTCTTGCTTAGTGCTATGACAGATCTGTTATTTAGTACAACATAGGGTGCACGGCTATAAATAAGTTGCAGAATGACAGTGGGTGCTGAGAAACTTCTGGGATGAGACATTGCACACAAACGTTCCACTTAATACCCAAATGTGAAAGTGATGCTCTGATCTGTGTCGGGGTGCTGGCAGCAGGGTCAAGCACAGATGTTGAGATGTCTCACTATCTCATCACTGTAGTTGGTTAAAGATAATAATCAGAGATTAAAATTGAAATTATATGCATCTGCAATCCACTGATACATTAATAGCTAACACCTTCAACATCTGATTCTTGACTTTGTCTACAATATTTTAAAATTAGTCCTTTTCACAATTTCTTTTGTTGTTTTTGTTGTTAGACTGAATGATCTGCAACTCTTGTTTACTATTTTAGGTGGCTTGCCTTATCTCTTGTGTATTAATTCTTGTGGTGATCTACACAATTGGACCTCTGCTGTACTGGCTTCCTATGGTATGCTGCTTAACTTTTTTAAAGATTAAGATGTCAAACATTTTCTAAGGACAGTTTATTTCAGGGAAAGACAGTGCAACCTTTAAAACAGCCCTATTTAATTTCAGTGGCCAAAAGAATAGTAAGGTTATGATAAATCCCAAAATCATAAAGTACAAAGGTGACAGCATAAGACATATAGATTTTAGACATAATATAGTTACATATATAGGCTATCACATCAGAGTATAGAAGTGAATTTCTCCTCTGCTTACTTTTGGCATGTAGTTTACRAAAAATATATACCCAGGTTGCTGTGGATTTGTAAATTGACAAAGTGTGGTAGATATTTTTTCTGATATGYGCATGATACACAATTTTGCTTTTCAAATAAATATGACACAAATTATTTTAAATAGTGATATAAGCTTAATGACAAAACGATTATAAAGTATTCTTATATCTCTGTCATACATCTATGCTAAGACTCTTTAAAGCAGTGTGGCATCTTTTCACATAAGCTATATCTAGTTTTTGGTATTACAAATTAATAGTTAATTTTAACTAGAGGCACGTCAAAGCTGCTAAATACAGCTCCAAAATTATCCACAATTCTGYCATGTATGTACATGAAGTTTTAACTCAACTATGTTTTAAACTTGCTTTGTGCTATTGTTTACATGGTGTCATGAAAGTTCTCACTTTTCAAACACAGATCCTTAAATAGCTTATTTTAACCATGCAAAGTAAGGACACTTGAAGAAGGGTACACAATATGTCCTGGTTTTTTTGCTATACTTCTTCCCTACTTTCATTTGTTTTCATATGGATTATAGGTAAATTTTGRCCAGTTTTCTGTAGGTTTTTCCACYCATATTTTAAAAATACTTATTTGTTTTTGCTTTCTTGATAATTTATTTCTCTTCTAATATGCCTTTTCAGCCCCATCTATGCACTGTAAGTCCATTGGTTTGTACTCCATTATTTTTGGCTCTAGATGATTTCTTCATCCATCTCCTTCTCCTTCCTGAGTCAAAGAACAAAAAAATATTTTTTTTTCTTCAGAATTAATGGACCTTTGCCCTAGAGGCCTTCTCTAGCGGAAGGGAGGAAGTGAGGAAAGCGAGTTACAATTCTTCACTGCATAGAAGTTGAGTGATTATTTGCTTCAGACTGTGGCAGAATATATTTGGTCTGGTGAGGCATGGAAGAATCTTGAGTAGTCCTGAGGTTTCTGTCATTTTTCTCTCAGTTAGGTAGCCTATAGATTGCCTTCACAAATAAAATGGGGATAGGGTGGTTGTTGCTGTTAGCAGCTGTCACAAGGACACCTGTGCTTACCCTATTTTCTAAACACCTACCAGTTTTTTTATAATTTAATTGATATTGACTGCTAAATTAAAGAAACAGCATTTGTTTTCACTAACAACTATGCAAATGGCTTTTGTGTTTATGTCTTTGCAGTGTGTGTTAGCAAGCATTATTGTTGTGGGCTTGAAGGGGATGCTAATGCAGTTCCGTGACTTAAAAAAATATTGGAATGTGGATAAAATAGACTGGGTAAGTAAAACTTAATCTAAGGAGGTTTTCCTGACACCATTTGGCAAACATCTGTTAACTATAACAGTTCTGTTGCCCTAGAAGAAATAAGTGCAATATATTATTAGTAGTACTTTTTGTGCACTATCAGTTTAGAATAACRGCATCTGTAATATCAGTTGTATTAAAAAATAACATTTTTACAAATGATAAAGAATCAAACCTGATGCTAGAGACGTGTATACAGACAGATCAAGTTAATATGAGCAAATGTGTGTCTAATTTTTATGTCTTTCCTGTCTGTTTAATGTGCTTTTGTTATTGTAGCATTYCTATCCTCTGGGAATAGACAATGACCACACAGGTCAAACAGAACTGGAAGCACTAGTGATGCAGGAAGATATATATTGAGGGGTGCTGTAGGTAAATTTCCTTAATTCTTTCAGATTTTGCAGAAATCTATTCTATCTACTGTTTGAACACAGTGAAAGGTTCTGCACTATGAGCGGAGGAATACATCAGAAAAAGTAGATAGGTGAAGAGATAGAGTATGAAAATTTAGTTTAATGCAAAGTCTAAATAGTCTGAGAGAACTTGCAAGAATTCCATAGTAAAGATGAATCCTGGATGTAAAAAGACTCCTGGATTTCTCTTCTGTGGGAGATTTTGGGTGTAATGGCCCATTACTGGAACCAAAATTTCTGCTGATGTCCTGCATGTTTGAGTTAACAATATTCAGAAAGGTATTTTGGCCACATAGTCCTTGTCTGTGGTGGGAAATACAGGTAATTGGAGTTGATAGGACTTTTTTGAATCCACCACTTACTTAGCATTCTATAGCAGTAACGGTTAAGTCTAGAAAGAATAAAACTTTTTTTTTTGTTAGACTACTGCATTTTAGTAAGGAAAACAGAGCTGAGTAAACAACATCAAGTTTGTCTGTGAGAATTTTCACACTTGGTTGCAGAAAACTAGAGGTTCAGAAGACTTGGTGTTGGAGGTTTCTTTTGTATTATCCAGAAGAAAAGTTCTGTATTTCCTGAAATATTTTCTTCCTCAAGCAGTAAAATTCTGAAAATATTTTCTATGTCTTGTTTTGTATTTGATCTTCAACTTAACCCATATTGCCAATGACAGAAATTATGGATGATGTGGATCAAAAATTATTTTGGGAACAATGGACTTTAAAACATTTAAACACTGGTATTTCTGGGAGAGAGGTATATCTTCTCCATCAGTTCATTGAGATAATAAGTAGTTACACTTTCCAGCAGGATATTTTGGAATCTCACTAGATTTGACATGTCTTCACAGATAGACTAACCTGATTGATTTTTGCTTTTCTGGTTTTGGCAGAAAAGGTTGTGTGAGTAGTTAGTTATTACATCTCTGACATCTGTCATCATTTCTAAGAGAGGTTATAGAACAGGGGAGTTTGCTGTGTTCATCTTTTTGACTAAACATACTTGAGCAATGATTTATCTTGAAGTAGTTTAACCATCAGTCCTTAGCTTGACAGGATAAATCATCTTGCCTTAAATAGCATAGTTTAAAGAAAGGCTATAAACATTGATCTTGCATTGCTGCCTGCTCTGAGGAGCCCCACAAAGGCCAGTGATTTGTGTAACTACACTGGKTATTTTGGCCTGAAAGGATTCACCCCAGCAATTTACAGAACACTAGAAATTAATCATTCCATCACCCAGGTTATCCAAAGTGTTCTGAAGATAAAAACCCTAACAAAACATTTGGAAATAATTAGCAGTTGTCCTTTCTGGAACTGATTCTTTGAAGGGTGTGTGTCATGTAGAATTGAAGTCAGGTTTGTTTTKGTTATAGGTCTGGCAAATGATTGTGCATGGAAATGGAATATTGTGGAGTTTGTTACCTTGTTCCTCCACACTTCTTTAAGCATCTCATTAGACACAAAGGGGATGAATATACTTATTTGTTGATTAGTTCTCTATAAACATAATCCTTTTAAATGTAGAAGGTATGATATTGTTCAGGGGTTGGAGTTCAGGAAATTCATTGGTTCCTYGAATCACAGGTTATTCTGTRTTTCTATGAAATCTCTTCTTTCAGCCATGGGTGGCTTTTTCTTTCAGATTTACATCCTGCCTCTCAAATCACATTCRATTAYTTTTCAGCTACTACCCCACTGTCCTTATTCCAGAGGTTTCTTTCCTGCCATTTGAACTTCAAATGTCTCCTGCTTCAGTTAAGGTCTTCTGTCAGTCCCTACACCTTGGCTGGATGACTTCAACAATCTCAGATTAATAACTGCATTATTCCACTAWATATGTTATATGCATAACTGAGAGCGATTTGTCTTGATCTTTTTTTCTGCTTTTTTTGAGAAAAGCCAGGAAGCTAATCTGACCTTGTCTGTAAATACATCTCACTTCTCAGGTCCTCAGGTCAAAAGATGATTTTCTTGTCCTCCCTGTAACCCTAATTTTTTATGCAGGCCAGCTTTACTAACTTGCTGTTTTTATTCTCCAGCTTCATAGGGCTGGTGATACCTGYCATATTCTCCTAGTATTACTAAAAAGAGCAGTGAAGTTCTTGTTAACTTTTGATTTTAAGGCTCAGGATCACAGATAAGCTGCCTTTTAAGACAGGCAAAAATACTACCTGGCAACGGACTGATGAAGAAAAATGTTCTCTTTGCTGTTAACAGTTGGACTTGAAAGTAACCAGAGATGGAAGGAAAATATTTCAGAAGGTGATGTTCTAAGTGAAAAATTATAACAGAATAAGGATAATTTTCATTAGTTAATTATATAGCAGGGATTTGAGAAGTTCAGCAATTAAATACTCTGGCATTTAAAGAGAAAAAAAATGTTTAAAGTTACATATATGTCTTGACCAGAAAACGACCACAGCTGAGACAAAGCCAGGTTGCATGCCTRACTTTTAAAGCAGAATGGCCAGAATTTATGGTAAAAATGACACATTCCCAACATGGTGTTGTGATGACAGGCAGTTATGGATGCATGAATCCATATGCACATATATTAATATTAAAGGATGTAAGGAATGCTACTAATTCAGCAATTAAAGTAGATCCAAGAATGAGGGTCTCATTTTTGACAAGTATCCTCCAAGATCTTGCCATTGTGAAATTCTGGGACACGTATCCAATACCCTGTCAATCTATTTTGTCAAAATATTTAGAGAAGAGGCCCTAGAAAGGGTCTTCCTTGAAACCTGGAGCTCATTAGTGCATTTTCCTGGGTTTTTTTAGAACTTCTTCAGATACTATCCTCAGGAGGAAGATGACCTCTTAAATTTGTTCATCACACATGGGTCCTGATTCGTGAGAGGGCTCTGAGAGGTCTCAGGGCTCTGCTATGCTTTACAAAGAGAGACCTCTGCTCTGCTTTCTACTTTCCTACTTTCTACAAAGTAGGAAACCATCTCTTCTATGAGAATTATATTATATCAATTATTCTATCTTTTGGCATCCTAGAGAGATTTTCTATTTTACCTGCCTTAGTGAATATGCTAGTGTGAGTGATATTACTTGTGCTGTAGGTGGTATCAAAGAACTATAATACCACTTTAGGATCATTTAGGATCCTTTAGGTTGGGAAAGACCTTTAAAGACCATCTAATCCAACTGTTAATCCAACACTGCCAAGTCTACTCCTAAACCATGTCCCTAAGTGCATTAGGYAGTTCCCGCCCTATGGCTGTGGTGGGCTTCACTTGAATGCCAAGTTTTCATGAAGGGTGTGCTGAGGATGAATGCACACACTAGACATTTGTCTGCAGAAGGACGTGGGACCCTGGCCATGTCACTTAGTCCTTTGAGCCAGAGCCTCCTCCAGGACTCCAGCATCTACTGCTGAGACAGTTTTGGAATGAGCAGGACTTTAATGGGATTCTTTTGGCTATATGCTGGAGGGCCTCTGTTTGAGCAGCTCATCACAGCCTCACATTACAGATAGCACAGAACTGGTCAGCTGAGACATGTTMATCTCTTCCTCCATTAAGCAACAGCATAACCAGGTAGGAGTTAGATGAACTGCATCCTAGATTTTATCCATTCTGATAACCAAATCTATTAATTATGGTAGGAGACTAGACAGCTGTATTGCAGCTAGTTACATGTGAGGAACCCTACCCATTCAAGCAACAGCTGATCATCTCCCCAGTTTGTAATGAAACAAGGCAAGTGCATAATCTGCTTTTAAACTGGTACATAAACACTTATTATCTGTCGCAGACATCTTTTCATTAAAATCCTTCTTTAGGATTTTTCCTTCTGAGAARCTGAGAGCCCTCAGAAACAAAATATAAACAATGGTTATCTGCTGCTGTGCAATGCAACAGGTGGATCCGTGATTGGTCTCATGYGGATGTTTGSAATTAATGACCAGTCACGGCAGAGCTGTCTCTCTCTCTCTGTCCGAGCCACAGACCTTTGTTTTCATTCCTTTCCTTTCTATTCTTAGCTTAGCTAGCCTTCTGAGATGAAACTTTTCCTTCTATTCTTTTTAGTATAGTTTTAGTGTAATGTATATCAAAAAATAATAAATCAAGCCTCCTGAACATGGAGTCAACATTCTCATCTCTTCCCTCGCCTGAAAACCCCTGTGAACACCGTCACAATTATCACCATACCTTAGCATTGCATTGTTTAGCCCTAGGTTCAGAAAGAATTCTGCAACTTGTTGATATGATTTTTTTCCTACCAAATGCAGATTTTAGACTGTCGTAAATGGTGGATAATTAGACTCCACGAAATGGAAAGTCTAGAGGAGGCAGCTGCTATAGACAGTCACTGTACCTCTCAGTGTTTCTGATACTTTCTGATACATACAGGAGTTGACATAAACCTATWTCTTCTGCTTGTTTCTTTTCCCCCTCTTCAGAGTTTTTCTTTAAATTAGGACAGTGCTTTGAAGGTGGATTTTGTTTTGGTTTTTGATATAAGCATGTGCCTATAACACATTGTTGCTAAGATCTGAAGATTGATTAGATTCTATCTGTCCTRGAGTATGCAATAATCATATTGAAGTAAGCTGCCAAGGATAACTTTGATATTTTTATCACTTTTATGTTGAACTTTGCAATARCCATGAATTTAAAAAAAGTCTATCAGATCAACACAGCTTCTTTCTACAAGTTTGATGCTACCCTAATTAAAGAAGAACTGCTTCCARGCCAATACAAAGCAGTGAAAGGGTGGTTGATTAATGAGAGTATGATTGTTTTGGCTCAGCCTCTACAACAATGGCAGTCTCTGATTACAGTTAAGATGTAAGGTACTAGGCTGCTGGAGAGGCACTTAACTAGCTTTCTCAGTAGTCAGCAGTACTTAAACATTCTGGCTTTGATTCTTCCTATGCAGACTTCGTATTGTGTTTTTATGCTGTTTTCTTCTGAGACATAAGAAGTTTGCAGGTCTGCAGCAGTGATTTAGTCAGATGTGATGAGGTTCAGGTCTGCAGCTGAACTGGATTGCACTGGAGTGGATTCAGGTATTGTCAAGGGTTCAGCCTTATTAAGATAGTCTAATTCTTGATCTCACTGATTTTCAGGTTTTCAGTAGTTCTGTTAGCCTTTTCACATCCAGGTGAGCTTCTTTATAAATGTWTGTTGGATTTATAAATCTTAGCATTACTTTCTTATTCATTAATCAGACCTCAATATCTGCTGTTCATAAAGGAGGTCTTTGCAAATACATGCACAACACTTMATATAATACGTCATGTCAAAATACAACTAGTGATTAAGGACAGTTTCAGAGGATGAACTACCTCCTTACCTAGAAGCCCTYCTGTTGAAGAAACTGAAAAGTCTTTTGCAGTAGTTAGGGATCTTGAAGATGAGGGGGGAAAAGGTTTCTCAACAGTCACGTAACACTCTGTCCTCTGTGAAGCACAAGTTAGCATGGTATGAATTACACTTAATAAATAAAATAACAGTTCTGAATCTGCTCAAGCAAAATCCCTGTGCTTGGGCTGAAACTATTCTATTGTCTCTGGCTTTCRTGAGTTAAGTGAAAGAATCAGAAAAGATAATCTTAAAAATGACTGTGCCATTGTAATGTGATCTGTTATTGTGCAAACATGAACAAGCAGCTCTGTAATTCTTGAAACAGGCACCTGTGGGGATCAGTGTATCCAGAGAAATGAAAATACTTTCCAGTCTTTTTTAACACCTTTTATATAAACATTAGATGGCAATCTTGGCTTAAGGCTCCCTCAAGGAAAGAAGGATGTGCTTTATTATACCAATTAGGTTGGTGTAAGAAATTGAGTAATTTGTACTTYTCTTTTAATTGTAAAATCTGCATGGCTCTTAGCTGTACACATCATTGTAGTATGGAAAGAAAAGTGATCATTTCTGGTAAGAAAATAATTAAGGAAAAATTGAAATGTGAAAGTTTTGTAAAGTTTTTTAAAATTTCTTTTTAAAGTGACCTTAGTTTCAGATATGCTTCTGAGTATTTTTTAAATTTGTATTTAAAATTAATCCAAAGTTTTAGTAATCAAATATTGAAAGATGGAGAGGTAATATGAAATCTCACCATTTCCATTGGAAGGAATTAACTCCCCAGTAATTTTTATTTGTAATAAAGTTGTTTTAGTCAGCTGTACTCTGATAAATGCCACTTTGAATCAGCCTCCTTGCCAATCATAATTCCCACTTGTATGATTAGTGGAAGAAAAGCTCTCTGTATGTGACCTCATTCTGGCACCTCTTTATGGGAAAGGAAAGGAGGATTTAAAATCTATGCAGCGAAGAAGGTGATGAGAATTTGCAATGTGAAAAATAAAATACAGRTTTCCAAAACAAGTGAGTTGATTCTGACTTAAGCTGTTAGAAGAAGTACAAATGCAATTTTAAGTAACCCTGGAAGGAACCTCTGTGAGCACTGGGAAGAGTTGCCATGCTGCATGTGGTCCCCCATGGGGAGGTATTACTTTAATTGCTAATTCAGTCATCAGTATTTGCCAGTTCAAAGATTCAAATGTTCACATCTGAGAAACTAGCTTAGTTTTAAAAATCTTTATTTCTGATTCATAAAATGCACATTGCTATAAAATTTGAAACTAATCACTTCTTTTTGCTCCCCTCTTTAAAGAGCATCTGGGTTAGTACCTATGTGTTTACAATATGCTTTGCTGCTAACGTGGGACTGTTGTATGGTGTTGTGTGCACTATAGCAATCGTGATTTTCCGCTTTCCCAGGTAAGAAACAATCAATTGAAATGTTCCACTAGCACTTCATTATGTATTCCTTCTGCATATTGCTTCACAGTCAGGATAGACATACGGTATACTAAATTTAACAACTAAACTTCAGGTTTTCAGTTGCAGAAAATTGCAAGATAAGACAATTCAAAAGTAAAAGTCACATCTGTCCATTTACCGTAGACTAAGGAATCTCTAAAACATTTTATAAAATGGCATTGTTTTGTGATTTCTCTTATTATTACACATCTGTAGGATTCATTATGTGAAGGTAACATAAAATCAACTGGAAGATTAATAATTTTTTCCATTAGATATTTATTTGCTCCTTAAGGAAAAAGTATATCTGGAAAGCTTTAGTAACTAAGAGCCTTTATAAACTCCTAGGTACTATGTTGCACAGGAATTGGTAGTCGACAATTGCACTGCTAATAGAGATTAATGAAACATAACTGTACAACTATTCTAATGCCTAATAAAATGTGTAAGTTCTGTGCATGACTTAGAAAAGTCAGGAAAAATAAACTAGAGCCATCAGAAGTTTTTTTTTTGTTGTTGTTTTGTTTTTTTTTTAATTAATATTTTATAGTTGCTACTTTGGATCATGAGTCAAGGGAAATATATCTGAGGTTCATGATTGATTTGTGCTACAGAATTAATCCACAGCTCACCAGTCCTGGAAATGACTTGCTGCTTGCATGCAGTTGTTTGCATGAACATTGAATCCCAGTGAAATTAAGCACAATATAGACAGCTCGATTAAATGCTTGTTAAAGTTAATGGTGTTAGAGATTTGTGCACAGCTTTATTCTCATAGAATAAGTTAAAGAACCAGCATGAAAATAGTTCTAAATTTCAAGGCAGTTAAAATAATGGGAGATTGCTTCTGCTTGAATTAACCGATACTTTTGTGATAACATTGTGCTACTCAGCAAACTAAAATTTTGATGAATTCTGTAGTAAAGCAAAAGGCAAGTTTTCATGTTGTTTTTGTCCTGAGCCTGGATGTTAGAGGCTCTCCAAAGGCAGAAAGTGATGGATATTTAACACAAAAGAGCTAGATGCAGAGGAGACCTCAGTCTGAACCTGCACTTATTAATGTAAAGAAGACTCTTCCCAGTGATCTCTGTGTTCACTAAAGCTGCACATGATTGTCCACACCATTTAAAGGCATTGAACAACGTAGCAGCCTTACAACTGGCACGGCACAGATGGGGTTAATGAGATAATGTGTAGTAAGCCGTGCAGTCATGAGCAGAAGTGATAGCAGAAGCGAAGCAAGGAAAATACCATAGATTATTTATTATAAAGTTTCTGTTCAGATGTCAGAGTGCTGGATGTGGTACGTGTTATATATCAGACTRTATTAAAAGCAGCAGCAGCTACAGCTTCATTTATGCAGAGATGAGAGAACAGCTGATGTTTGCAAGGCTCATTTATCTGGCCCCAATACCWGCAAATACTCCTTGTATATTGGTGCATCTGTCTCAGAGGATAGATAGTTCCACAGTCTTCTGCACTTAAATGTGTTCCTGTAAATGACATGTTGAATCAGAAGATCCTAACACTGAGCTCCCTTTCCAAGGCAATTTTCTCTTTTCTCTCTATAGAGAGCATAGGAATACTGGTGCTTTCCAGTAAGTCCCCCATTTTGATGGCCAGAGTGCAATGTTCTACTTCATCATGTAAAGATGTTTCAATTTCAATGACAAATAAAATATTTTTGTTTTTCATGACCCACAACTATTCTACATATTTATTTTCCCTTTCCTTACAATATGATTTTTGCAGGTTAAAAATACTAATTAAACTTCTTTACTTTTGAAGATATAGATTATATATGAGCYACCTTGACTTGAAAGTAGCTCTGGCCAGCAAACAAAAATTCAAATTGAGATATTCTTCACAAGAGAATTAGAGAATTTAATTATTCATATTTTCAAAGTGATCTCACAATTCTAAAATGAGCTTTTTACTGTTTAAGAGCATGATTATCAGAAAAGATGAGGTCTGTAATCACAAGAATACTCCCAGATTGCATTTTTGGACCTTTAAACTGCTATGCTATAGCTTGGGGTGTGTGTCTTTTTTGTTTCTGCTCAAGACTACTAATGATTAACTGTRCAGATTTTTCCCTATATATTGATCACAGAGCAAAGACACTGAATTTGAAAAATACGAAAGAGGTGGAATACAAATACAAAGCAGAAGATAATTGTGTAAGTTAATTTCTTTTTTAACTTTCTGTTTGTGTGTGTGTTTCACTAATTCAGATCTGTTTGTTTTCTCTAGTTAGTTACCAGATCATAATCGGGGAGTCATGGGAATGCTTTTATGACATGACCAYTTGAAATCTAAAGCCAGGATAATATAATAATATTATAGTTGGCCATCAGAAACTGGAATATTTTCATGGTTCTGCTGCTTGTCTGCAAAGTGAAGTTAGGCAAGTCCTCTTAGATTTATCTTAGTTTATTTGTCATTTTTAGTTATGAATTGCTCTTTCTCARTGTTTCCTAATTCCTAAATTTAAGGAAATATCTTGCCAGGAACGACAAGGGCAATCTGAGCAGACAATAGCAGTCTCTKTATTATTATCACTTTTCCTAAAAGTCCTTTGGTATTTTTAACATCCTCAATCTCTTTTCTGAAACCATTTCTCTTACCAACCCCTYGTGACCAGATTGTCCCAGAGGACACCACGAGGCTGGGCAAAGAGGGGCAGCACCACAAAATTGTTACAGACTGCTTCACAAATTTCATYACCCTGTGCACATGAAAAATGGGTGGAAGAATCTCTCCCAAAGACTGTGCCTTTTAAATCTGGCTTCTTACAAGTTTAAACCAACCAGTCAGATTATTTTGGTTTTTTTCATTGCAATTATCATCAAAGTTGCTTTTTGCTCAGGTCTGTGGTAAGAAGAGAAGGGTAATGGCCCAGAGAGGTGAACTCCCTCCTCCAAGATGAAATGGTAGGTCAGCAGCCAAGAGAGAAGTAGAACCATGTGTCTTCTCAACACAGAGCCCCATCACCAGGACATCCTGCCTTTTCCACTGTGGCAGTTTCTCCTATGTCCTTTTTCCCTTCTTAGTGCTGATGAAGGGTCTTATGTATCAGTAAACTACATGCTCAGCAGTTAGTGCTTCACCATTAAGCAGACCTTCTTTAAAGAATTTATTATTTCTGGCAAATGTCTTCCATCWGAGCTATCTTAGGCTAAAAATCTGAACTTCCAAGGGCTCAAGGGCATTTACTGTTTTGGCATGCTGAGAAACGTTGGAATGTGAAAGGTAAATAAGAATAGGGAGGACTCTGAAATGTGAATTAAAAACACTGTTGTTGAGGCTGGATCAGCTGTCAATTATTATATMATTTTTATTTTTAATAAAAATGTTGGAGTAACTTTGTCAGAGATGGGTAACAAAAATTTGATTTGCCTGTTATTTTTCATATCCGTCCATGAAGCACTTTGTATAAATGCCAATACATTTTTTTTTAAGCTTACTGGTCCCCTGTTTTTTGCCCCCTAATTCAGTAATATTAACGCCAGTAACCTAATAACAAACTAGTGTCTGCAGACAGTGGGGAAAATAACATTATGTTAGAGAAGCAAATTGCTCAAGAGCTATTACACAAAACAAAGAAGGAAAATATGCCTTTAATTGAATCTAGAGTCACTGGGTTGCAGCAGGCATTTAGGGTAATTTTTAATGTATGAATGTTAGACTGATCCAAGTTTCCCTGGTAAGTAACAGATTAGACATAAACAACAGGACTTTTAAACATGAAAATATGCAAGCTTAATGATCTACCCTGCCATTAAGGATTTATAGGGGTTTTTTCATCAATAAGAGAAAAGACACTTTAATGTGGAAAAAATCAAAGAGTATTTAGAAGGTTATGTGAAACACATTTCATCCCAGGCGTTCGCTGGCACTGAACTTGCACCAGAGCTGAGCCAGTGCTGCGCAGAGTGCGCAGAGCAATCGCCCCGGGCCTTCCRAGGGGTGGCAGGAACAGACACCTGAGATAAATTTCCTGCTTTCTTAGCAAGGGCACAACAAAGAGGAAGTTTTGTATTTTTCTGAACAGTTCTTGTCAACAAAGAGTCAAACCAGAGCCAGGAATAACTGGCTGGTCTAATTAAAGCATAGACGACCTTGTCCATTCTGGACAAAAATTATACCCAAGTCTGCTATTTGCTTGATCTGGTCTTATGATTTGAGCCTTCCAAGTTTTGGACTTTGTACTTACGGAAGCTTGATCATCACAGGATTTGATCTTTGCACATCAGTCTTCCTTTTGTTCTTATCTTTTATCTTCTACTTTGCCATGGCACTGAAGTGTCCACTTGTCTCTACACCAAGCTGTGTATAGCATCATTTTTGTGGGAATCTGGGGGATGCCAGAGGATTTCTCCATTCAAGCATATACCATGCTTTGTTTTGCCCTTATTTTAGAGCTCTATTCCATACAAACAGATACATTTCAACTGCCAGTTGAGTTTTGCCACATATCTGACTGTGGCAAAACTCATTTGCGGTACTTTCTGCAATCACAACCATAGGTAAATTGTGCAAAGTCCCTACACATAGTCTGGGGTTCTTTGCTTCAGTTGTGGTGTTTGAAATGTTTCCTTTATTTCATGGTCACTGTGGTGGTGTCTGAGAAATTATCTCATTTCCAGAAGTCTGAATAGCAGTCTACAAWAAGGAGATAGTTTATGTGGTTTGTGGTTCCATTTCTGTTTTGCTTGAAAATCTGTTGGGAAAACTGCATATCTTCAATGCAATCCCAAACAATTTTTAACTACCAAAAAATGGTCTGTGTCAGCTCCACTTACTTGTGTTTGAGTGTGACCTTGTTAAATGACTTTTGTTAGGAAGAGAGTATTTTTTGGCCTTTGTTCTCTTGCAAATTCTTGATTTTTGCTTCCATTTTCACACAACCTGTGGAAGATTCGGAGTTCAGCAGAAGCAGCTTCTACAGAAGTTCCCCTACAAAACCAGTCTTTAAGCATGTCTTACTGCTGTGCAATACATTTATATACAAATATTAATTTTCTTACTGGCTTTTGAAGATGTTTTATATGTACACCTGGAGAGTGAGAGAAATAGCACTTGTTTTGYGCAAAATGTCTCCCACTTGTACCTGGGGGTTTCAGAACATTATCTGGTGTCCTTCCAAAATTGTTCTGCTGTGTAACATTTATGTTTTGAGCTTCACAGTCTGACTGAATGTGCTGGTAAGCTGGTTGTAGCTCATTTAGTGAAGTGCAGAGACAGGCTCAAGGGCAATGGAGAGTTCTTGTGAAGATTATTGTGTTGGTTATAGAAATTTGCTGGTAAATGTGCCACTCAAGGTTGATCTGTATCCATTAAGTATTTTCATGGAGAACTGTCTCTATACTAAGATCATCTTCAGTCGAGCAAGATAAATATTGCCAGCTTTCCCCAAACCACCTGCAGTGTTTGCCCTAAATCCTTGTGTACTTCTTGSAAGATGCGTTTGTCTAATAAAATATATTCCCTGTCTGCAAATGTTAGCTTGTTACTTGGGGATCACACCAACTGAAATAGTGCTATTATAACTGTTAGCTAATAGTTCTTAGTATTATGCCTCATAATGTGTATGCTTGTTTTCATGCTAAATAATATTATAGATAATTTTCATGACATATTACTTGTGTTTCCATTCTTACTTCAGTTATGTGTGAAGGCTGATCAATAGAATTATCTGTTAAATCATTCTCACAATCCAAAGCTCCTCCTAGGTTAATTCAGAGGTATTTTCAGGTTTTTTAAAGAAATGAGTCTGAGGTTTGTTCTCCAAATCCAAGATGAACTTTTCAGCATTATGTTTATTTCATTCCCCAGGAATCACTAAAACAGGTAAAAATAGTTTCAGTCAACAGCCCGTTAGTCTTTTTGAATGCCAGAAAATTTCATGCTGACGTGTTAAAGATAATCCAGAAGGATGGCATGAGCAGCCAGGTATGTGATATTGTAAACAAGGTGGGATGTGCTTTACACTTCAGTAATCACCATGACTGGCTTGAAGATTTTGTTTGCTTTCCTTGCATTTCTTAGAGAATGCAATCAGATACTGAAACAGGTATTAAGAAGCAACATTTGAAATTRTTCATTTAGAATAAAACTAATCCTAATCTTAATCAGATTCAATATGGACTATTTTTGTATTAKTACTTGAAAACAATATCCCTTCTATTTCTGCATGTGATCCTGTAAGAGACATTAAAGTACTTATCCAAAACTCAAACATTTCTAGAAGAACTTACATAATCTCAGCTGAGATTTTAAGGCTGGGATTTTAGAAAGACAATGAGTAGCTACAAATGTRCTTGAATAAATATGATTTTTTTTTCCTGGAGACAAGTCCCTGAGAGATGGACACTTCATTTCTAACTATAAATAATTTTGGCAAAATTAAGAAGAAAGTGGCTACTTTTTTTCTCAGTGGTATTGTTTCTTTTTCCTCTTTTGCACTGATTGTATTAGAAAAATCAACAGTATACAAATTAGGTATATCACATTTTTGGAGAATATCCCTATAAGTATAGTATTTTTCCAAGTTCATCTGCACATAACTACTGCAACTTCCTGCAACACTTCCTAAAAGGGAAAAGATAAATTATAATTYTTCTATCAGTGCCATGAAGACATTCCAATACGATACAATGCTTACTGTAGACAATTTCAKCCAGTTTGGCAAATTGGGCTGAGAAAATCCAAGCTGTGTCTTAGATGGGTTGTTAAGTCAGCAACATGTCTTAACCACCTCTGCTGTCCCCTGACAAAGAGTTGTGCTACCCATATGTGCTTAGATGGGTGGAAATTCAGCTCAGAAAATGTGATGCCTTTTTCCCTTGGTTTTGCTAGGCTGACTGATTTGGATTAGTATGAGAAAAAGCCTCCAAACAGAGCGAAATTACTTAGGATTTCCATGGAATTAATTTGAGTCAATTTAATAAGTTAATTTGTACATTACTTATAAAGGAGATTTTATCCTTTGTCTCTTCTGTAAGGTACTCAGCAGTACAGCTGTCTGAAACACTGTGCTTTTTTTGTTTTTAATTTTTCTTGTTGAGTAAATGTCTTTCTGTAGCCCATAATGGGTATGAAAAAAATGCAGTTTCACTTTTGTTTCTGTTCTCTCTTTCTGGTTTTAACTCATGTTTCTACTGAGAACTTGCATATTGAAATAACCATTATAAAAATTATCGAGATGAATGTAATTCTTTAATAAATTTACACATCAAAAATGTTCTTACTAAAATATTAGCATAGCAGATGAGATTGCAGCAAGTAGAAAAGTAATCAAAAGTTAATCTTATAAAATCACTGCCAAGAATTTTTATTGTCAAGAACATTTTTCCCATCTTTTGACCACTTCTTAACCACCYCCTGCTTCCCCAAAAGCATTGTGTCCAAAATATGCTTTCTAGTGAATCCTAACTTGACAGAGGTTGAGCCAGCTAAAAAGAAATGCAAATATCAGTTTGAGTATGTATCTCAGTATTCTTCTAAATTTATGCCAGAAAATATTATACATCTGACAGGCTATTGCATAGGACATGATYTTCAAGAGAATGAGTTAACTTTGGTACTGAGAAACAGAATTCTTATGTATTGCATTGATTTTCTCTCTTTACTGTGCAATGGACTGGTTTTCCTTGGTATGTTAATAATTTGCTGCTTTTATTTCAGTGTGAGCAGAACACATTGCTCTGTTCATTTTCCAATGGAAGTTGCCATGGTGAGTTTATTATCTACAAATTGTGTTAAAACCAAGATGGATGTAAGTGTGCAAAATAGTTCCACATTTTTCTATATATTTCTAGGTGCACACAAGTTTTATGGAAATAAATATTTTCAGTTAGACCAAACATTCAATGAAGCATGAATGCTAAATAGTCTTAAATTATGCTAACCTTGGCCTAATAAGTCCTGTAATTCATTCTGGTTTTGACAGACTTTTTAAGATTTCAAAAGCAGGGAACCCCTTGAAAATGCCTTTTTTACAGGAGTGGAAGGTTCTAGTGGAAGTCTCATTGCCCATCACATGTGGTTTGGAACAGGATGATTTAAGGTCCCTTCCAAAGCAGAACATCCTCTGATTCTRTGTCCCTGCTTATTGCACTGGAATGAGTGTGCGTGTAAAGAGACAGGTACACAGTGGGGGAAACACTTCCCATATTGTTGCCTGGACTGATCTTCAGACCAGGCTGAAGAGGCTGTTTTGCTAAGATCTGGTCTTGGTTTTTTTTGCATGCAGAGTATGTTAGTATGAAAAAGTAAAAGTAAGATTAGAACCATGTTAAATCTTTGGGATCTTTAAAGCCACGTAGGAGAAAAATCTCAGAAAATGTCAACTGAATTGTTAGTGACATGATRACCACCAATATTATACAGTATATCAATACAATATATAATAAAAACCCCCTAGAGGTTTTCTTTCAATTGAGGATTAAGCTGGAAACTCCACTCTTTCCACATTTTGTAGCACTTAAATCAAACCAGAGCACATACACTCCCATGGGAGAGTTGCAGCAACCTTTTGCAGTGGATACTTTATACAGATGACTTCATTGTGGATAGAATTAAAACTGTTTATTTAAAACACTTATAAGCATTAAAGCCACAGTAGAAACCTGATTTGGAGGCTGTTATCTGAATGTTTGCATTCGTTAACTAGACTCAGGACATTTTTATGGTACTACAATGTTTAGTTAACTTGGGGGTGACAGAGTGCTTTGCTGTAGTATAGCAACTTATGAAAAYGGTTATTGAAGATTATATTGTATTTTATTGACTATATCGTAAAATATTATGTTTGAGAAAATCTTACCAGTACATATTCCAGTCATCTTGAAGATGAACTGATTTCTCATATACAAAAGTGACAGAAAGCAGAAGACCTCTTTTCTGGATGCCTAAGACCTGCCTTGAGGGCTTAAATGCTGTCATTACTTATATCAACTGGTCTAGGGTGACTCTTCATGGGGTCTTTTCAACAACAAACAGAGAAAAAAGAAAAATCCCTTTAAAAAGAAAAGCAAAATGCTGAGCTTAAATTTTCAAGGATGAGAGCATGAGGACACAATCCTTAAGCCTTATGGCAGTTGTCYAGGAAAACATGGAAACAAATGTATGCCTTCATCAGAATATTCCCTTTCTCCCTTTGGGGAATACTGTCTGTATCAGCACCAAGTGAAACAGCTGCTCTGGCTCATGCCACTGATCCAAAGAGGGTGCAGGTCTTTACCTATCCCCACATTTAGAGGCCAGTAAGCCTCTATTGCAATTCAGGATGCAGCAGGGAATTATTACACTGAGCCTGGGAGATCACATGAACCCCTTCTGTGTTTCTATCACAGTAATTTTCAGGAGGTTCCCTCTAAAATCCTATGTTTTTTTGTATGTATCTATTAATGTATGTTGCACAGAACAGAGACAGTAAATGTCTGGAAATGCAAGTCCAAAAGTCTTTGCTCTCAGACTACTGTTGGAAAGGAATTATCACCATTATAAATTTTGCATCATGGGGAAATTCCAAGTCTCCTCAACAGTTTAAAATCTTTACCTCTGCTCTGCCAAAGCCATTCAGCTTAACTCATTTTTACAATCAGAATTCCTTTCCTTCATATTTTTTTTCAGTTGCACGCATGATGAACAAACATTTGTTCACAGAACAATGTAAATAAGATTTGCRGTATTTTCTAGTTTTCCCTTTATGAAAGCCAGGAATCATTTATCTATGTGCTAGCTCAGGATGCATTTAGAACAGAGTATGTTTTGATTAAACACAAGATGGCCTGAGGTTGAAGAATGAGTATAAGAACTTTGCAAATCTTGCCAACACAATTTTCTTCTCCAGTGTGAATGTGTAGTTGTGTATTAAAAAATTACCCAATCAACAACCAGTATAGTAAAACCTTAGGAAAATTAAACACTCCACTTTACATCTATTTCTTCCTTACGCGTGAATATTAAGTTAAGCCATAGGCAGGTGTTTAGGGCCTATGGAAATCAGTGTCATATCAGAACTTTAAAAAAAAAAAAGATATATTGTCTGTGTACACCATGAAAAATCTTCCAAAGAAGGCAACTCAATGAGAAAATCAAGTTTGAAGAAGCAACTGTCTAATTCTTGAGACATTATTGCTGCCTAAAACATCACCATTAATATATATTCTGTCCTCACTTCTTTCCATTGCCCTAAAGATTCTTCATTTGTTCTTCTAAAATATGGCACTTGCTTTCCTGATACCCCAGCACATAACAATGACAATTTTATTGTGATAGTTTGGGCTTATTTTGTTGAGCTATCATCATTCTTATATCCATTTCTTGAGTATTCTCCTTTTAATTAAATTTTTCATTTATCAAATGTGTAGGTGAGTTGGTGCAGCCATGTCACAGTGAGAGACATGTTTTGATATTAGACTGCAGTGGACTGAATTTCTTTGACTACACTGGAGTCTCCGTACTTCTTCAGGTATTCATGACACTTAAAAACATTCTGTATACCTTATAATTATACATAYGAGTTATTGGGGCCAACTACTAGTCACTCCACCTATGTCACAGGATAAATCTTTCACCCATAGAAAAGATGAACACAGATTTGGTATTAAATTGTACTGTGTTTACATATAAAATTACAATAAAATATTTCTAAATATTTTGGGTAACAGTGCAAGTGTACRTATCTATATGTAATGAAGAGGAGTTTTGGAACTTTTCCCTTTTTTTTTTTAAAGTCGGTTTAGGTCATATTTGACCCTGCCAAGTCAGCTGTAAAGGCAAGTGAATTTACCGCTTTGAAATTTCAGTTTTAATTCCGTGATTTTATCTGTATATTCTACTGTCTGCTAAGCCAGAGGTCAAAAGATGATCTCCATCCTTTCTCCTGTGGGCAACATATGTTGCAGACTGGGTTCAGGCAGTGCAGGAGTTCCAAGATGCTCCCAGAAGAATAAACCCAGCAGTCACTGGTTACTGTGGTGAATGGAACTAAGTCCAGATGGTGGCTGGCCACAACTGGTGCTCCCTTGGGGCCAGTTCTGTTTAATATCTTTGGTGATGATTTGGACAAGGGGAKCAAGTGCACTGTCAGTCAGTTTGCAGAAGAGACCAAGCTGGATCAATGGACCAAGGCCAGWGGTGTGAGGTTCAACAAGGCAAAGTGCTGAGTCCTGCACTCGGGTCACAACAACCGCAGGTGGTGCCACAGGCTGGGGCAGAGCGGATGGAAAGACATGGGTTCGTGGTGGACTTGGCAATGCCAAGTCAGTGCTTGGACTTGATGATCTTAAAGGTCCTTTCCAATCTAAACAAGTCTATTGAGTCTACGGTTCCACATAACAAGTAGTTCTATACAGTGGATAAAAATTTATGTTCAAAGCTGTTTCTTACATTTCCATCAGATCTGGAGTTTAAAAGTTGTGTAGTGAGTACAGAGTTAAGTGGGTATGGAAGACTTGGTTTGCATAATTTTTCTGAGTAAGTTAAGGGCTAGATTTGAACTTGGTTCTTGGCCCAGACTCTTGTTACCCTAACAATTTTCTCAATATACTGCAGTGATTGCACAGTGAAGTAAATTCTGCCTTAAAATATTTTAAATTAAAACTACACCTATAGGCAGGGATATAATGAAAAAGAAAACTGGAAAAATAAGGTTAGTGGGAGTGACTATTAGCTATCCCTTTGAAATATAGGGCATTCAATATTGTATTAGTTTAAAAATTTGTGAAACTGATTTTCATAAGGTCTTAGAGACCTCCAAATTACAAATTATGCCAAAGAAGTATTTGACAAATTTTTGAGAGGTAAGTCTGGCATGGGCTGTGAAGTGCACACATTGGTAGTGCAGCCTCTGGATAAACGGTTGGTCCAAAACGAAGTTACTCCTCCTYCTACCAAGAGGACCACACTCAACATGTCCTTGTTACACTCCTTCCCAAATTATCGACTCGATGATCTTAAAGGTCTCTTCCAACCTAGTAATTCTGTGATCTGTGCTCTGTGATCATCACTGATGTCAGAGATGGAGGATTTTTGAACTGAGTAAGATTTGTGCTTTATTTTAAAAACAGAATATTCTAATGGGGTTCTCACCGAATCTCCTCTCAGAATTTTTCTACTTCACATGGATTATTTAAACATTTTTTGAAGCAGTAACTGCTTTGGGTATTCCCCATTTGGCAGGAAAATGCCCTACTCTGCTTTTAGAATTATTTTCACTTTTTTTTTTTTTGTTTTGATTTGTTTTGGTTTTGTTTTCTATCTTATTAATATTTTGTCTCTGGGGAGTTTAACACTTTCAAAGAAATAATAAAGAACAACTTACTGCTCAATGCAGCATGATAGCTATGGTGCTGTTTTGAGACAAGTCTCAAAGTTTCCTCGATCTGAGTCCTGTGTGGACTGGTAGTAAGCATATGGTAAGGACATGGGAAAACACGCTGAAAAAGGAGATACGGAAATAATACCCCTAAAAAATACAGTCAGAAATTACAAAATTATTACTCAAATTCAGTTTTAATTCTCAGCGGAGCTGCAGAGTACTGTGAAGAGGTGGCAGGAAATAAATGTGGCTTGGTGATRTTTGCATTATAGAAGGGCTCGCTCTGGTGGCTGCTGGTAGTACAGCCGCTGCAGCAGCACTCCGGGCTCTGCTTACCTTCAATATGGGCTTTTTGTGAACTTTCCTCTCTGTTGGTATTTTAAACAGTATTTTTAAAATTTTCTTGTTTTCAAACACAGATTTACGTGGACTGTAAAAACAGATACATCGATGTGTTGCTAGCAGACTGCAAAGGCAAGTATCAGGTTACAGTAAAAATTTTAACATGATGGTTTATATATCCTCACTACCTTCTCAGTGCTCATGTGTTTGTTTTATTGCAGGTCCCCTGATAAAAGCAATGCAGTACGGTGGAAATCTTGACTCTGAAAATCCTGTATTTTTTGAATCTATTTCTTCAGCAATTGATGCCATTCAGATTCAGAGGGTAAGACTTACAAGCAGGAGTAGGTGAAGCCTAGAGGGCTTCTTGGATGCTCACAGCAATTTATTAAAGTCTGGGAAAGTCTTATTCACCCAGTGAACCTTTTATGTAGAAATATTTTATCTGTCTGTAATCTACAACTAGTCCTCAGGCTGAGGAATGCAGTTTTCCATTTTWTGCTGCTAGCACTCTCTTCCCATCACCACACCTCCTTTTGCAACAACATCTCCATCTTCTATGATAGATCCAGAGGTGCTGCGTTGTGGTGCTTTAATCTGGGCTCATTCTCCACTGGAAAGATTTATGTCATCTAGAAACACCTAACACAGCCTCTCAGTGAGACAAATTAACTCACAGCGAGTTCTGCATTACTGAAACAACTCTCCTGTTTCTCAGCCTGGGATGCTTGAAGCTCTTCACAAATCAGAGCACTGGTCTGACTGAAACGGTTCTGGATCCCCAGCTGGTTTGGTTTGAGTTAGAAATCTTGTCTCCACCCTGCATTGTACCATGCTGTGTTGGCTCACTGGTGGAAAGAGGGGAATTGCACGAGGTAGAAGAGAGAGCAAGAGGGAGAAGGGAGGCTTGAGCATCTATTTACTTGTTCAGTGATTCCTGCATTCCTTTTTAAAAAGACTGTAAACCTGGACTTTCCTCTTGAACTATGTGATCCTTTTCCACTGTCATGGCAGTGCAAGTGAGTGTCCATTAAAAGCARTGTGCTTTCCCATGGTTTTATTTATGATTCAAACTTGGCTACAGCTTGGCTCAGAGCCTTCTCCAAGAGACATTAAACTCATCATGGTCTGCGGTTTGGTTGTTTGTCTTTTGTTCTTCACTTTGTATTTAACTAATTAAATCAGACTTGCCTATGGTCAAAACCACTTTCCATTGATTTATCCAGATTAAGGTGAATTGGCACAGTTGGTCTAGTGAATTGACCATAAAAACATGTTCTCTTCAGAGCTTTTCAACATTTTTCAGTATGTTGTCCTACAAAAAATAATTTGTTGAAATGGTAACTGCAGGGCAAAAATAATGGGGTTGGCTACAGTATATTTTGTCTGGGTCTGATTAGATGAATTAGAATGATCGGTGTGTTATAAAATGTCTGCTTTTTATATTGACATTATTAACTTTCCTAACATTCTTGTAAGATAGTTATGTACCAGCATTCCCATTTTATGGAAGTGAAACATGGATAGACCAGGGCAAATGTTCATAATGAAAAAGGGGAGTTAAAACTCAAAGCGCACTTTTYAAGGAACTGATTGCTTGTTTCTATCAGAGCTGCTAGGCAAGTCAAACCTCTGCATAGTGGCTTAGCAGTTCAGTCTGAAAGGCTTGCATGCAACCTCAAATTTTAAATGTAATCATGAACAGTGTACATATACTGCTGGTGCTTCTTCAGAATATTCACAGTATGTGCTTCAGGGATTTTTATGTATTCATTGTGTTTAACACCTGAAGATAAGCTGGACAGGAGTGAAAAGGCAGGGTGACTGCAATAGCAGCAGCACACTGTAGCTACCAGTCTATGTACTCCTCCTGTGCCTTTTTAAGGTGCTGAGGTCAGTAGGASTCTTGAGTGTTAACATGACAGAATAGGCAGAATAGGATAGAAAAAAATAYGAAGAAGGATTTGGAGACTAATAGAAAGTGATTTGTTCTGATTCGCATTTCAGTTTCCCCATATAGCAGGAAATAGTCTTCCACGGTCAGAAAGGTAGAGGTAAGAGGGCTTTGTGGTCCATTTTCATCTCTGCTACTGTTCAGAAATGCAAAGATATTCTTATCTACATGCTCCAATGAAAATGTGTCATTCTCATTTCTATGTTTATAAATTGGTAGGATACTTGCCTATTACTTTATGCAGTTAAATCTTAAATAATTTTTTTTAATCATAAATAACTTTTTGAAATATTAGTGGCATTTTCAACTAGCACTCCTTTATATCCTAATTTTACATTATATTCTAGGAAAACATTATAATACTTTTTTTTCTGTTTCTCTCATTTTAGAATTACAGCAAGTTCAGTGAACAGAGTGAAGTGTGATGCCCACCCATCGAGCATAGCGAGTTTCATCTGCTCCTATTCAAAATGAACYACAACATGGCTTCTCTTTCACTTTTTTCTCCAGTGGATCTCATAGATGATCTTTTGTATACCATATAAATTTAGTACATTCAGTAATGACAGATCAACMTTTCAGAGAGAAAATCTTTCAGCTGTGATCACTGAGAGAATTTTTATGCAGTTGTTCTATAGCGGTTTTATAAAATATTTTTATATACATTTAGATACAAATTATTAGAAAGCAGACACGAGGTACTGTGTTTACCAGTTAGGTGTATTCATTTAGTATCTTCTATTGTAACATTAGTTGTAATATGCATCTGTAGTTTTGTGTATGGAATAGAGACATGGATTCTTAAAAGAGTATATTATAATTGATACAGTATCTGTATATGCATTGGTATATGCAGTGAGGCATATACCAATGCATACATTTTCTAATGGCTTTACTTACTCTTTCCTCTGTTCAAGACAGCCATTTTCAGTAACAGCATCACAACACAGCTATCATATGCTTTCACTTTTTGTACTTGGTTTTGTATGCTTTTTAATGCCTGCTGAGATCAGCGGGAGAACTCACAAGTCTATGCAGAAAAGGCAGATACATGTTGACTAAGAACACTGGATTACCTCCCTCTATATTTGTTGTCTTGCGCTATTATGGTTTGCTACGTTTTCAAAGCCACAGGCATTCTTTAACTCAGTCTGAAGAGAAAAAACTGATAATATTTTTCCAAAACTTATTATTTTTTCCAGCATTTTCCCACATTTTTTCCAGTCTGCATTTCCACTTTGAGCTGTGATTTGTTTGGTGTTGAAATCTTCAGCTGAGGCAGCTGAAAGGTGATGGGAGTGACACATGAGGTGTGTGCCACACTTCAGCCACACTCCTGATGAGATGTGCTGTATACTGTGTGTGACCACACAAAGTGGGCGGTGGAACTCACAGGTTGAGTATTTGGTTTATATTTATGGGTTGTCAGCAATTGTACTAGATCATACTATCATACAGCTATCACATTATTTGGCAACATATTTCGCCTTCCAGTACCTGAAGGGAGCGTTCAAGAAACATGGAGACTATTTGCAAGAGCATGTAGTGTAGAAGGGGAATGGCTTCAAACTGGAAGACAGTAGGTTTAGACTAGATATTAGAAGAAAAATTATTCACTGTGACAATGCTGAGGCACTGGAACAGGTTGCCCAAAGAAGTTATGGGTGCCCTGACTCTGGAAGTGTCCAAGRTGAGGTTGGATGGAGCTTTTAGCAGCTTCTTCTGGTGGAAGGTGTCCCTGAACATGGCAGGGTGATAGAACCAGATGATCTTTAGGGGCCTTTAAAACCTAGGCCATTCTATGATTCTATGTATGATTTTTCTCCTCTTTGTTCCCTTATGTGARCACCAGCAGTAAAATGTGAGTTGAGCAAAAAGGAATCAACAAATGAGAAAAGAAGTAGAGGGTTTTGTTTCTTTCACCAACTTAAAAAATCTATGAAGCTAAAGGTAAATGAATATGGCGCAGCCATAACAGCCATCTTAACACTACAGACAGGAGGGAAGTACAAGGAGGCTTTGTGCAGCTGACACATATAGGCAAAAAAAAAATCTAGCTCTAAGCATTCTGTTTTCAGCRGCAGTTACATCTGCATGCTTGTCTGGACTCTCCTTGCTCTCTCTGCCCAAAGCTGCTGCCTGCATGAGATGAAGTGGCTCATGGAGTGACTTCTGCATCTCTGCATAGTTAAGACATTGATATGCTTTTCCTCAAGTCTTGGTCACTCCACACTTGTAGATGATAATGGGAGAGAGCCATGGGGTTTTTTGCCCTTTCAATTATGAGTGACTCTTGTAGTTATTCCCTGCTTTGTCCCACAGAGGACTAGAAATGTTCCATACAAATTCTTTTGAGACTGCTTTGGTAATTACTATGCAAAAGGCTGATAAGTGAGAAACTCATTATATGCAGGAGAAATAAATTCTGTATATTGTCCCAAGCACATTAATTTCAGATGCTGTAGTTGATTGCAAATGGCTCATTACATCACTGGACTCAGTAACAGGCTATAACACTTGATTAATAATTTCCTGAAACAGTTTTAGTAATTTATTAACACTTTAGAAACTATTTACAATGTACTTTAATCGCAGAAGCATCAATTTTATGTCACAGCTGAATGGAGATTTCTACTTAACTGCAAACTGTATAAATGAATAAATGGTATCTTTTCTACTAGGTTCAGCATTTGTTCTTTGTCAGCTGAATGTTTTTTCTGTAAATTTATAGATTAGTTGATTAATGAAATTGTTAAAAATAGGGTCTTCAGCAAAGATAACATCACTTTTCAGGACACTTTCACTTTTACTCTGAATGATCTTGCAAATGGAACACCACAGATACTTTTAAAATTCCTTGTAGTATTAGCCTTTTAAGAAACCTTCTGCATTTAATAATCAATTTTGTAGTGCTTATCAAAATAACTTCTAATTTTTACTRCTTTCAATAGGAATAATTTTTGATCAGTTAAATGGCTGGTTTAGGGATGAACATTTATCTCCCATTAGCTCCAACCTTCCAACACTGGAATTTGGGATAATAKTTCTGTAATCTATTTTGCTATATATAATTAGTCTAAATAACTTTCTGTTTCTGAGAGTATGCATTGTTAACTATATTCCCTGTCTGGCAAGTGGCACCACTTAGGATAGTTGTTTCTCAGCARAGCAGTGTTTAAGGGGCACGTGAAGATAGCTGCCCTTTCAATTTCTTCTAAAATACCTGTACTGAGTTTAAGCTCTGTCAAAATACAACTGCTCTAYACAACTATGGGCAGTGAGGGAGGGAGTCTAATTTCTCTTTTACCATTGACTTGGAAGAGCAAATTTCAAATTACAAACTACTGACGCAGTTTCCATTTCTCCACCACCCACCCTTCTGAGCTACTRATGTTTACTAAAACATGTGACTGTACCTTCCCTGTCTTCAAATGGCCAGGAGGCCATTGCCATCAGACCTTGTGGACTGCCAGGTCATGGCTGGTCTGCTGGTGGGATGGGAGTTGCTTCATGTCCTCCTCGAGTTGCTCTCTGCAAATCCCTAGTATTGATGGTGTGTTTGTGCCACTGACAGACTTAACTGACAACTGCTTAATTCTTTGGTGAAGATTTAAGGAAACACCTTAAAACTTCTGGATTAAACTTTGGAGGCAATCCCCACTATCAATTTCTACCCTTCTCTCAATGTTTTTTTATATAGACTGTCCACTGGCTTTCTTCTGGCTTTCAGAATTATTATGTAAATATATGGAAGCTCAACCCAAAACATCACAATTAGCTTTGCTGGAATGGAATAGAATTAAATAKAATAGAGTAACATTTGAAAGAAACAAACAGGGATCATCACCAACTGCTGTTATTATAAAAAAATATCATAATTAGAATAAACCATACTTATTCTTCTGATCCAGTAGGGCCAAGGGAGCCAAACTCATTTTGTAGCAAAGAGCCTGCACAARGTCTGTGTGTCCTTATGGCTGTGCAGGCCTGGCCACACTATCCCAATGGAGTTGGGAATTACAGTCAGGAACAATAAGGGGTTTAGTTATTTGTGGCCTGCTGCTGCAGACATTCATCTTTGTACCTTCAGCCTTGTTTGCCTGAACATCCCTAGGGACTTTTCAGAATAATGTAAAGTTTCATCAAGTGTGGTTACATCTGTGAGCTTATGCAGTGTTGGCAGTAAGAGCAAACTGTGGAGTTCCTCTGTCCTCAGTGATTTCTAAAGCAAGAGGGAGACTGCACCTGCCAGCAGAGGCTTGAGGAAGTCTCTCATTTACAAACAGGTTTCAAGTTTACTACCCTTAGCAATTCTGAAAATCTAACCATTCTCTTTGCTTCCTGTATGTATACTTACATGCTCAGACTTTATATTGCAAAATTCAGTGTGTATGAGTCACCAAGCTTTAACAAATCAGTGCTTCARTTCTGCACATTTGGTGCATTCTGCACTTCACAGGAGAACTTAAATACATTGGTTTGTTTTGCAGAGATGGTCCAAAGTTATCAGAGATTATATATTTACTTGATGTGTTTAGGAATTTTTAGTTATTTTTAGGAACTTATTCTACATTTTAAATGGTATATCATGTGAGTAAAGAGTTTTTCTGAACATTTAAGATTTGATAACCAGAGTATATTAAAATGGTGATCTGATCATATGCTCTTATAAAATTTGTTTCACATATTCCAAAACAAAGGAAGCAATGAGGAAAAAAAGAGAGAGCAAACTGATGTTAAAGAATGAGTATAATGGCAATTAAAAATTAGGCATAAAATATGTAATAAGGAAAAGACTGTTAACATTACATTTATGCAAATTAAATGTTTCTAATTCTTGTCATATGTCTTTCATTTTAAAGGTTATTTGCCCTGATTCTATGATTCAAGTGTCACAAGGTCTGGCTGTAGCTGCTTTGACATAATTTATTTGACAGCTCTGTGTGTCATAAATATATAATGCAACAAGGAAAGGTATCTTCACTGTTGAATGAAAACATTAATGTGTCAATACTGTGTATGAATACTGTTTGACATTTACTAGTCTCAAAAATAAAATACACAGTATGCCTTGAAAATATGGTATTCCTATTTTTGGAAGATACTTTCTTTGTCTACAGGAACTCATAAATAAATGAAAGAGCGCAGTTCCAGAGTGCATGCTAAATGGTGCCTTCATCATTAAGATAGATTTTACTAAAGATCACATAATCTGTATATTTCCATATGTTTTATAATGCATTTAAATATTTTTTCTTTTTCCGATTCCATTTATTTGCATATGCAAGAATAAATTTATACTGAAATAAATTGAAATATGAGACAATTTGCATATAGAAGGAGGAAAATGCCCTCATTATTTCAATTCTCTTTTTTTACATTCTGTACTAGCCACTTTGTTAGGAGACATGCTGCCTTCTCCAACCTCAAAATGTATTAGATCTTAACAATGAAAAAAGAGAATTTGCCTTACATTCAGAAGTTTTATTTCCTCACAGCTCTTACAGGAGTATGGCATGTAACACATTTTTGCCTCTATAAGAAATACAGAAATCTTGGTCCAATTTCTCCAGTATTGCCTCTTTGCATGCACAGTCATTTGAATATGTCTTTTTTTAATTGTCATTTGCATCTACAGATGGTGCACCTCATATCCAACTGGCACATACTGACGGCACTGCTTATGTACAGTCTGTGGCTTATCCCAGTAGAGAGGAAATGATGGGCAAACCTTCCCACCACCTCCCAATAACTGTAATGACATTAATGAAAAATGGATTGACATATCTTTAAAACTTTGGCCTTGAATGTAGCAGCTTAATTTTTCAAGCCTGGTAATTTATGAAAGCATTTGCTTCTACAAAAATGAATGCAACTGCTACATTGTTTTGATTTTACAGTGGTATGAAAAAGTATAAACAATTTACAGTTCCATAAACTCCTAGATGCTAGACAGCTACATATTCTTAATCTTAATGACATAGGCTATTTTCTAGAGMTAAGCTATTTTTTAGAGCTATCCTTTCCAATTACACTCAGACAATAGCAAGGAATCATCCAAGTTATCTTTCTTTGGAGTGAGAGAACAGAAAATATCATAATTTGTGTTCCCAGAATGAGCATGTAGAAGCTGAAGATTAGCTCTCACCAGGAACTTAAAAGGTAACTTGAAGTGCAACTCCTTCCCTACTGGGAATCCTTTGGCTCCACAGCAGTTCTGAAGAGCATGACATSCAAAAGCAGAGAAATATCTGCTTTTTCTCATGTGTTTTCCAATAAAGAGGTCTTTTGTGCTGGATAAATTCAGGTGGTTAATATTTAAGAAGAACCAAGAGAGTGGCTGATGTTGTTGCTCTGACTGACTCAATGACGAGAAGTGTTCTCACTCCCATTGTGCTTTGACTGTAATATTGTTGCAGTTTAAAAACACAACAAAATTGTAGGAATTCTTGAAAACTCTACAATGCTGAATTAAGCTGTACACTGGTACACTGTACACACATATCTCACAAAATATATCCCACTAATTTGGACACACAGTTTTAAATTTCATTTGAGAGGCAAAAATATCTGCTCCCTTGTTACTTGCAACTAATAGTTGTAAGACTTCGGGGAAGGTGCTTTTTTGCACATTTGCTCTGATTTGTAGGCTCAGATAGTATAGTAAAAAATGTGTGCTGCTCATTGGGTGTGGAAATAAAGTCTCTCTTAGTTCACAGCAACAGTATTGGAATTGTGAGTTGATACTACAGAGTGCGTAGTTTATATTCCAGTGTAAATTAATAATTTCAAAACCKCTCAGCATTTTGGTTCAAGTTCCTTTTCCTCTTCTCTCCTTCTCTGTGACCATTTTTACATCTCAGGAATTTCATTATTTTCTGATTTAGTAAATTTTAATTCAGAATACCTCTATAAACGAAGACATGTTTTGAAAGAACAAGAGCAATTCTAACTTATCTGTTACAAACAAAAACCAAAAAACAACAACAACAACAACAAAAAAAACCTCACCAAAAAACAACAAAGAAAAAACCACAAAAAAAAACCCAAACAAAAAAAAAAACCCCAAAAACCAAAAAAAAACCCCCACTTTTTTTGGTTCTGGAGTGCTTCCAGATTTGAAGCATGTTTTGGAATATTACATTTGCAATATGCAATTTGTGATAATTTTGATGTCTTTTTTAGTAATAAAATTGTGTTTAAATCTGCTGATCACAGCTCAGGTTTGGTGCTGGCCTGACTCCACTATTTCCCTGATTTCAGAGGTCTCCAGTATAACTCATCTTCAGTTCCCAATCCCATGAAATAGAGACRGTGTTGTAGGTGACGTGTGATGCTCTGCAGACCTGGGGATGGCTCACTTTGCCGCTTCCTTCTGCCTCTCTCCTRGCAGGAGACAAGCTCCTCTACAGACTGCAGAGCACTAGTGGCTGCAGAAGTGATCAAAATACAAGTGAAATGCTGCAGATGCAGAGCTGGAGACCAGGGCTAAGATGCTGGTGGGCTGTGAGACTCACTATCATGCATGGGACTGGGAGGAGAAAGGTGCTGGGGTGGACAGCAGGATATGGGACGAGGCTGTACAAGAGAAAAAGAAGACTGTGATGCTGCACATGAATGAAAAAGCTGAAGAGCAAAGGTGCAGCTGGGGTGTCAGGCTGCATGGAGGTACTGGATGAAAGGGAGGCAGACCACAAAAATTTGAACAAACTCCTATGGGCAGGCCCTTGATCACTACACAAGGTCATTTTCTTCCAAAGTGCAGTTTGCTTTACACAAGGACAATTTCCTCACAAGTGTGAYTGATCCTGTTAATGTGGTTTTAGCAGCATTTCAATTACTTCATACCAGTAAGAGTTTGGGGTTTTTTTTCTGAGTCTGACATCTTTTTCAGAAAACACGCAGCATTTATCGGTGTTTCATTCATATAAGTAAGAAGTACACATATTACAAAGCTCACACCTGCCTCTTTTCAGCCTCACAGACTACACTTTTGCAGAAAGACACATGGTTCATAAGGACTAAAAGGTGTACCCCAAGTATTGCCACCTCCATGTTATGGGCAGCCCTTGCAAACACTGTGCTCAAAGCACTTCAATCATTTCTCCATCATTTTCAAATACTTCACCAGGATCTACCTGGGGTACTGGCAGCTGCACTCATGTCATGCATCAAAGAAAATTTATCACAGGACTAGAAGTGTGAAACAAAAAGAAAGCTAAATGGGAAACATTTTCAGCTGAAAGACTAATTCCAAGCTAGGATAACAGTTTTAGAATAACCAGTCCATTAGGGCTAATCAACAGTGTGCTATGGGCAGTGTTGGTAGAGTTTCATGGGGCACCCTGTATGCTGTGCCTTGGTGAGTGCCTCCACTCTGTCTGTGCAGGGAATGGCCAAACCAGGCAGTGCCATAGAGTCTTCAGTACCCTCAGGAGTCATGAGAGCTGCACTGAGATGCACTGCCCTGGAGATGTGCAGACACTACACAGAGGACCACTGCGACCCATTGAGCGCGGGCAACCAAGCATTAGCACAGGCAGAGACACTATTGCACCCTTTATCAGAAGAGTGACATCCATGTGGCTGCTGAATCTGTCTTTGTAAACATGGTCCTCAGCTTAGAATGGCATCATCCTGCCTGCCTGGGCTGCGTGCACCTAGGCGTGGTCTGAGAACCTGGACCAAGTGTTTCCAGATTGCCAAAATCTACTGTGCCCAAGTCTGGACTTACCTCAGGAAGGTACCTTAAYTCCTCCAGGATTTCTCCTTCCTGTGGACATTATCTGGCTGCACACAAAAGAGGGCAACAAGATTCACTGGTGACAAGGGCAAGGACAGCAGAGGGCATGAGCTGGCAATCTAAGTTCCTGGGGTCTGATCTTCATAATGGTGGTTTAACATTAAATACATACATTGTCCTAGGAAGAGGGAATGGTGCCCAGAAGTTCGCAATCCTATGATCCCAGGCACAAAAATACAGTGTCTCCCTTTGCCAGGCAGACCAGTTAAGGCTTAATCTCTTTTTGGCATAGTTTTGTTGTAAGGTACCCTCAACAACCAGTAGAAAAGTTTTTACYCTGAAGGTAGAATGATAGATGTGAATTTTGCCAGCCTGAGAAAGAAGTTGTTTCTGGATTTCTCAACTCATACAGCAAAACCTGGGCTATTGTATTGAAGRAGCTGCCTTAGGTCATGCATGAAAAGAGGACTAGCAATATGTTAGTTCTCTGCCAACACTGGAAAGACCAATGAGAAGCCTCTATATTTCTGCARTGGATAAGGGAAATGCCTCACTGCTTGGTCTGGTCAGCTGTGGACAACTCTGGTGCCACCAGAGCCACAAGTCTGGACACTAGRTAGAAGCAAATGAATTGTTCTAATACCTAAAGTCATAAGCAACTGTCTAAACCCTTTACTAGGTGTTGGAGGTATTTCCTCTGCCCACACAGTTGTTAAAAAGGATCGGAAAAAAAAAAAAAGGTGATGTTTAACTCTGCAGTATGTAAAGTGTTTCTGCATCAGTGATTTCTCCCCCATGGAACACAGCAGGTAAGTCTTGGTGACAGTCAAGCTTTAACCTTTTTTTTTCCCCTTCAATTTCCCAGCATTTGCAAATATGAGATAGGTCCTAATGTCATATTAACATAGATTTTTATGTGTCAATTAACAGATAAATTCATTATGAAAACTCATTTAGGAGAGGGCTGACACCAGACAAAGCCTTGAGGCAGCTGTGGAGTGCTGGGATGAAACATCTGCTCCATCAAATTGCACTCAGATGCTCCCATTTCTCGGCTGTTCACCCCTGCTCCACAGCATCTCAAGCAGCCACTTACCTCCTTGGGACATASAAGTTTGGACAGAGACCCACACCAAGGCCAAATGTCTCCATAAATTCTTTCAGGCATAACCAGCTAAAGAAAATTGTCAAGATATGCAACCCTTTGACATCACGAAARAAAAAATTCTGTACAAGCTATATGCCATGTTCACTTTTCATGTAAGATTTGCTTTTGTTGACTTATTTACTCAGYATTGAATTTGACAACCATCTCAAATATTGAATCTACTTCTGAAACCCACCTATTTTCTATGTTATGGACCTCATTTGCTATTTTAGCTAATGCAAAAATGCCTTCCATTACTAGCTGTGTTGCCTCTCATGACATAATAGAAATTGACTCAGAAAGTAGCATATGCTGTTATCACCCATAATAGATCAGCCACATCTCAAGGATTGGAAGCCAAAATTACCATTTGGCATGTCTGTAAATTCAAATATAACGTCTGTCCCAAGTTGGARATTAATGGAATTTTATCTATTTTACAGATATACGTCAAAGCTTTCTSTACTGCCATAAGAGATTTTTCATTTAGTATTTGTGTTAAAGAAATTMTCCGGGGGCGTTTAATGTTGTTGAAGAACTCATCAGGCTGCAATTTGTAAAACACATCTCCTTCTGCCTCTCTGCAGGTTGCTTCCTCCACTTTGAGGTTCAGCGCTTCCAGAAACAGAGAGTTGGGAGAAGCTCCCGAGAAGCTGCTTCTCTGTCTCCCTGTCCCAAGGCAGGACCCACTAAACCATTCCCAACAGTTATTTCTCAATAAAATATAAGGCAGACCTTTCATGAGCAGCTCAATTCTTATCTGTAGCTGGGGTGCACTTTCAACCAGCACACAAGTCTTGGTGGGGACTTTTCACCCAACTGTACAGACTTTTTTTCATTCTCTGCCACTCGTGTTTTAGATCAGGGTTTCTTTTCAACAGCTATRGTTTCTAAAAGGGACAAATTATGCGCCCAGTTCTGCAAACCTGCCTGCAATGAGCGCCTTTAGAAATCAGTGGAGCTTTCACATGGCAGATGGCTCCCTAGGATTGAGCTCTACATAATTTTGCGATATTTTAGCAGGGGATATTTTAGTGGCTTTTTCCCGATGCATGACAGCATGATTTGCTAGCTGCTAGAAAATGTCATCAGACCCTTTCTCATTCCACAGTGAAACCCTTGGATTTGTTTTGAATGAGTAAAAATGTTTTCCTTCCCTGTTGTACAGGACACTTCTATCCTATGAAAAATGTTTCCAGATAAAAACAGTGAAAGTAGAAGRGTAGAAATGTACAGCCAAAAGAAGGGGGAAGAGGATTTTGCTAAAAGCCTTTAAACAAATGTTCTATTATTGAAAATGCTTCCATCCCCTAAAATCCTTCTGGAGGACTTTCTAATAATTTCATTTGTGGTGTCAACTGATTTCTCTAACAAAGCAATAAATGCAATATGATAAATTCACCAAGTTCAGCTTTTTTGCATTTGTTCAAAAAGGCTGAATCCAATGATATTGCACGTCAGTCCACATCTAGACTGCCTCCTACAAAAACACAGCAAAAGCAGAAAAGAARTTGCTTCAAACCTCTATTTTGCCAACATTTGTCCCAGTCTCAGAACGAATTAATTCACTATCCCTGGCCAGGCCTATATCTGCACACAGAGATTGCAGTGGAATATTTTACACTAGTTTTGTCAATAGACTCTGCARGGAACGTTCCCCTTCAATCTGGTCACAAAACTGGTTAGGGGTAAAAAGACATGTTCTAACCAGCTACTATAGTGCTTTAAATGGATTTGGCATGTCCAACTGATGTTTGAATTCAAAAAACCTGTCAGTGTCTGAAGTAAAGGTTACCTGGCTCCCTGGGCAGTAGACAGAATTAAACAGGAGCCCTCTTTAGATAGTTTGCATTTCTCACTGTGTCATTCCCCTGGAAGATATATGTAGCTATGACTTACCATGTCTGGCTAGTAAGACTTATTCTACTGTCCATTTTTTGCATTTTTTAAAAATCAAAACATTTATGTCTCTATTCTGAAGCAAARTAGATATTCTGAATACATCTCACTTCATCCTAGAATTCATAGTCRGTAACATCATTTACAGCACACACAAATATACAACTCCTTTTGTAGTTTTCTCCATTCTGATCTTGTGACCAATTATTCCTTTCCAATGTTTCCACTTGTTTTCAATAAGGCATTCCTTCTTCTTTGACCCTTCAGTATGATAGCTACTCAAACTAAAATTAATATGGCTTCCTTGTTTCCTTTATATAACAGTGCAATCAATAATCTCATCTGACTTCTGGAGACAGGAACTGTTAGTTAACCTTCCTTGTTGCTTTCGGCTGAACACTGGGCGCTGCAGCATGTAAGACATTGTAAATTACAGAAAAATAGTTGCTATCTTCAAAAGTATGGGGATACACCAGTCATTTTAACGGCAGGATATTTTGATTCATTGTTCACATTCACTGTTCACATAGTAAACATTTCAGGACTTGAGTCTGGGCTATTGAAGAGGGGGTTTTTGTTCAAAATAATTCATAACCATTGTACCAATGGTATTCTGAGCCAGACGCTTGATCAGAAAGGTCTGGAGCCTTGGGAGACTATTCAGACTCCCACCTGAGATCTCAATGCAAATTTCATGTGATGTTCTACCTGAGCATGGAAATACAAATGGRAAAAAAACTCACTAGTCATGGTAAGGGATCATGTTTTGGGTTTTTCTAAATGATATTTATCAGGTGGACAAGAAAAAGTTATAAGAAAGGAGAATGAATAACAAAGAATTAGCTTTGGCAGTTGAGAATCATGAATGTGTTTTGCAGCGGTAACCAACACAGCCAGGGAGGAAGAGTGCTCATTATTGAATCAGTGATAACAAGCCAGTACATGGAGAGTTAATAAGACCACATTTAGAAAATTAGGGAAATGGGACCTTAAGGAAGCACTCTAAGGCMTAACTTGCAAAGCCATTTTTGCTAATCAAAGAGGCATTGTAAACTTGGCTGACATTTGCTTKAATGAAAGACTTTTCTTTTTGTCCAGCTCCTCCACAGAATTCAAAACTGCGTAGCTGAACTCCAAACTGTCTGATATTTTGTGTTGAAGGTCTGAACCTCTTTGTCAACAGAGAAATCAATGGATTATGCATTCCCATTTCTCAAACTCTGTTCAGCAAGGGTAGTTCAGCTCTTGCTTACAGTCACAGACTTGTAGGCYTATGCTAGTTCATGAGGATGAAACAGGAATTAATTTTGCTATAAGATTACTAGATCCAGTTTAGCATTCTTTGTACAAACTTATTGAACCAGACCAGTAACTTCCTTTATACATTCACTTCAAAACATTCCCATTTCCTCAATATACAAGCACTCCTCTCTATTTTGGAGGAATGTGTTTCTTGTCATCTAAGTAGAAATCTACACATACACATGCACAATATTCTAGAAACAGACAGTCTCTTGGTCTCCTTTTATAGTCTTAAAGATAAATTATATATTGGATTATAACTTAAAAAACGATATATCCATTTGAGTTTTTCTCTTCCAGGGTCCTTAAAAAGTTTAGTTAGTCTAACCTACATCAGAATACAATCACAAAGGAGAGAAATAAGGAATATTTACTATGAGAGACAATGTTTTTTGAAATTGTCATTATTTTTATTACAATTTTTTTGTGGAGTCACATCTGGAATAAAGGCAATAGTGTTGTCTTCTCCAATCTGAGATTTGAGGGAAAGTAGTTCTTACCATGGCTAAAAAGGCAGAGCATCCCGGAGATCAGTTTATCTGCCATCAAAAAACATGATCAAAAATGAGCTGGATTTATAGACTGAACCCTTAAGAAGAGTTGATATGCTGAGATATTCCCTGCCTTGCCTCATGAAGTCTGATAGCACCCAACAGCACCACAAACCAGAGCTGGCTAAAGAGGCTGTAAGTATGTAAAAACAAAAATAATTCTTAAATTTTCTTATGGAAAAAAACCCTTTATTTTCATTCTTTGAGAAGGGATTGAGTAGGGGAAATAAACTGTTTTGATTTAAAAAGCCACTTGTTCCAGTTTTACTGATTTGGTACCTGACACATGAAAGTGAAGTGCTTTTTGACCATTGGCAACAGAAAAAGTATTTAATTTTTATTTGAATTTTTGCACTATTAATTAAAGGGATGAACTTTTAAAATTATTTTAGAAAAATTTCATGTTAATTGCAAAATAGTTTTTCACTGGGGAAAATATCTTGATAGAATGTTGCCAATTTAGCCTGATGTAAATGAGAMTTAAATCTCTTCCATGTTGCTAGAGAATAACAATGGTGCAAATGAAATTACAATCTACCAGTGAAAAGCAAGTTTAGTTTATGGGAGATAAAAGCTTCACTGGCTGTTCAGMTGAAAACATAATGTCCTTCCAAAGGCTCAGTCTGAGTTGCATCCAATGTTTTAGCTGCAAGATACAGATATTAATTTTACAGATTTTAATTTTAATTACAAAATACRGATTTTAATTCAGAGGATGGAACTGTCTTGATCAAAATTTCTGTGGTGTTGTGTTTCCAAGCTGTTATCCACTCCAGGAAATGCTAACGCAGGCAGACTGTGAATAGCTGAGACCATTTCAATACTTTGATGCTGTTCCATTAACTTACACTGAGCTGAGCTTTTTTTTTTATTATTATCCATTAACAATTAACAGCAACTCAGTTAATTAATCCATGTCTTTCATGGACTGTCAGTATTGARAAAAGGTGAGTTTTGGTCAGTATTTTGCACATAATTCTTACTAACACTTGAACAACAGACATGTAAAACTTCTCTACTTTGACAGTGATTTTGAAAAATGCACAATGCTTGAACTCTATTACCAKGAAAGAATGCAAAGTAAAAATTCTCTTAATCTAAGAACAGAAACAATGCTCTATTTACACAAGATGCTTATAACAATAATATTGCTTATGTAAACAAGGCTATCATTATTGATTCCAATAATTTGTTGGTATTTAGGGAGATTTCTGCTGAAAACACTTTGCAYTCAACTTGCATTTGAAAATGTTTTAAAAAGCTGAACTAAAACTGAATAATGAACTCTGTGAACTTTCACTGACTGGCCAGACTTGTGACTTGCTATCTGAGGGACACAGAAAACAATCTTATGAAACAGCTTCCTGATAAAATTTCAATTTCATTATTCTCAAATCATTGATTTTGAGCAAATGTACCATGAAAAAAACAAAAAAAATTGATTTATTCTTTAATTGGTTCCATTTACTATCCCGTTCAAATGCATTGAATATCATGCTATGTGTAAACGAGAATTTAGTATAACATAAAGTCCAAACAAAATATCTAGAATTACAACTAGAATCTCAAGAATTTTTACAATTTGAAGTAGAATAATTTTTATTTTGCTAGACTGACATTATTAAGATTAGACTACAATAACACGAGATAGATTGCCAAAGTATATTGCTTCAACCAGCATGTACTGATTTTTTTATTTTATGAGAAATACCAGAATTTCAGCTCTCCCCTTAACTTAATTCAAAGGAGAAAAAAAGAGAAATTATTACTCAAAAATTTCAATGGCACTATGTAATAATAGAAATTAAAAACTATAAAAGTGGATGCTGGGAAATCTTGGTCTATGAGGCTGCATGAAAACTGATATTTCTTATTATATTAACAAATCTGTATATGTGCATATGTTAAATAAAACAAAGGATTCTGGCTTGACAGTTAAAATATTTGGGGGTTTATTTTTGAGGGTTCAGGTTTGTATTGTCTTAACTGCTAGAGTATATTTATCACTTTTATGAGGGCACATAATTTATACCTACTCTTCACTTGACCCAAGCCACTAAAGCAAATGGATTACCATCAGTTCAAGTCAGTTTATACAAAGACCCTTTTCACTGACAATGCAGTGCTCCAGCACAATAACTTAACAAAAGCCCCACATAAAAGACTTTGTAGTGTATTTTTAGGATACTTTGTATAATTTTGATCTACTTCAGTATACTTTGCATACCTTCTCTGTGTTGATATTATTTGAGTTTTAAGTACAATGGACTTTGTATAAAACTACAGAGGAATGAAATAGGGAATTAAAGAAAAAAAAGAAGAATCCCTTCAATGCTTTCATTTGTGGTCAGTCACCACTGTACTCCCTCTCATTTCTTTTGAGATTTGTAGCCAAGCCGAGATCTACGGCCATCTGTTTTTAATCTCTATTCAGGATGATAGTCTGTGGATCAATGAACTCTTGTCACAGTCTATAGAGAAATTGCAAATCTTTTGGGGATAATTTCCAGAGGATAATAATATTCACAAGAGASTTCTTTTGCCTTCCTTATCTCCAACTACAGTTTTTCATAAAAGAATGGTATCATAGCTGACTGTTCCAACAATTGCTTCTATCATGATGCGTTATTGCCAGCGAGCTAAACAACTGAAGCCATAAATCTTTGAGCTTTTAGCTCTGCTACCACTGCCCAAAGGAGATTTTTTGAGACACAAGTGAGCTAAAGAGAGCCAAGTGACTAAATGCAGGAGGGTGAAATGGGACAGAAAAGTTCTCCTAATATATTGTCTGGATTTTCTTGCAAGAAAACATAGCATGAAATAAAGTTCCTTCACAAGTTTGAAATTAAGCACAGTGCACTTGCTTCAGTTAATGCCCACCAGACACCAATCATACTGACAGAAACGAGYAACTCTACTAACTGTACATTACACTGAGAAACACATAGGAGGAGAAAATAGTAACTACTAGTTCCTGTCCTGGTACCCATTGACTTGGCATCTGCTGAGGATAAAATACACAAATGCATATGCTAAGAAGGGTTAATCTCGCTGGCTCTTGCACAGTTCAGTGCTGAGCACTCCCCTACACTCACACTTCAGTGCACGACCTGCAGCCAWCCTGCCAAAGCCAGAAAACACATGGCTTTGTAAACCCTTGATAGGGTCTGCACTGCTGCTGCTTCTCCCCTCCTCATACTGAGGAAAAAGTGGAGAGAGCATCTGGGACTGAAGGAGGTACAGGTCCCCAGTCCCAAACTGAATTAATTACTGGACTAGTGGACAGCACAATACTCTTCTCAGAGTTGGCTGAAATCACTGACTCTAAAAGGTCACTACCACACAAGCAGGTCCATTCCCTGCAGAGGGGCATGAGGGCATGATAAATCAGCCTACCAAACTGCTCCAAAGAAAAAGTAAATAAGCAGCAGTCCTTAACCCTTAGCTCTCCCAAATGTGCTTTGTTATTTCTTTCAGACAGTTGTCTGAAATGAAATTGGCATAAACTCAGGACATTCTTTCTGATCTGAGATTCAGGCCTCTTATCTGAATTAAAAATCACATCTTTGGTGATGTGAATATCCACCTCTTCAAATTATTGTTCTGTATGTCATCTAAATTGCAGCATTCTTATCTCTCTTGAGAAAAAAACTAAGCTTTTTTTTCAGCTTCTTGCTACATTTTTTTAGGATGTTGAGATTCTACATTTTAAAAATGAACAGCTGAATTCTCCCCTTAGATACAGAAACGCAATTCCCACTGAAATCAATTAAAGCTGTCTTGAAATCTCACAGAGTACCCTTAACTTAATATCCATTTATATCTTGAAAGTAATTGGACATATATAATGTGAATTGTCTAATGGAAAGATGAATCACTCCCAGCTCACTATCTGGAAGGAGACTTTGGACATTTGATACACAGCTTTTAACCTCCTGTAAATTTTCAGAACCACAGCTTCTCTCTACACCTCATTTGTATAAAATATTTCAATTTCATGGTGCTAATCCTCTTTTTTGTGAGCTTTATTTCAAGATCTTGCCAAGAAAGGAAGAACTATGGGGAAAAAAMCTAGTTCTTAACTGAGTCTACTCTCATATAAAATATTTCTACTCTACAATATTATGGGCAACATTTTAAACCAAAACAGACTTTATAAGAAAGCTGCAAGGCTATGGTATTAACCTGAGAAGTATTTACAAGGAAAATGACTACAGTGATGGAAATTCCAGTTGTTCCAGTTGTTGACCCCATCCAAGTCAACAGATTTTTTTACCACTGATTTTTGTGCTGGACAGTTTCACTCTGCTCAAGGGCTGGGACTTTTCTTTTGCCAGTGGAATCTTGAGAGCMTGTGATTAAGAAAAATGAAATGAAATGGAATTTTCTTGAAAATGTGAGTCCATAGTAACACTGATAAGCATGTTGCTTATTCTAGAACAAATTCTTAATTGCAACCACTTCTAGTTTCCATTAAAATAATTATAGCGTTATACAAAGTATTCCACATTAATTGCAAATTTTTCTTCTGAAGCAATTTCTGATATAATAGTTTCACTGTTGAAATACAAGCATTTTCTTGGTTTTAACAGCTTTAATTGTGATTTAAATAAAGTTAGGCTAGGGTGGAAAATCCACTTTTAAAAACATAGCTGGCTGGAAGATGTAGAGACAGGTCAGAAGCTATCAGAAGCCTTTTTAGATACCCTATGTGAAGCACCATTCATGGGAATGGGAGYGTGAGGATAACTGGGAGGCAGCATCTGGTGCCAAGGACCAGGAGAAGCAGCTTTTCTGTCTTTGTTCTGTTTCTACCACAGAGATAGTTAGCTATAGCTTTACATATGAAATTGTAATACACATAAAATTCCTGATGATACTTTTAATTGAAGAGCCGTAAGTTTTAATCATGAGGTAATCTGAAAGAAACAGCATATTTTCATAGAGTAATAGTCTCTTTCTATTGGCAGACAAGGCGTTTACAGAAATGAAATTTATCTTCAGAGCAGAAGATAKCAATCATTCGCTATTACAATCACAGCACTATTTCTTTTACCAGGTGATGGACGGTGAAGCAATGATCTTGACTGATGGATGTCAGTACACAAGAGAAACAGTGCTGTAATGCTTTTTTTCAATAGCAGACCTCTGAACAGTTCAAGTTTCAAGTTATAATTGCCCCTTCTGGGGACCAGAAAACTAGGACAATTTTGAAATTAGAAAATAATGGGTAATTCATCCATAGAACAAATTTTCCATTTGAAATACCATGATTAGTCTATTTCTCAATCAATGGGCTTATAAGTACTCAATTACAATAATTTTAAATTATTTCAAATTTTCTTTTTTCTGGAAATAAAACTATTTCACTAATAAAGTATAATAGAGAACAAAGAATACTCTTTTTTTGCATTCAGCCTGAGAGTTTCACCCAAGATCCATGAAGTGTTTCTATGAACACAGAGTACTCTTGCTGCAATCACCTGCTTGTGTATTTTTGGGTGTTGACTTCATTTGCCCACAAATTACCTACTGGGACTTCTGGTTCTCCTCTCCTGTGTCTATAAGAATCTCAATTATCTCTTAACATCAGTGATGAATTTTTTGTGTATCTTAAGAGGTGAGGGATCTCCTTTCTAAACTCTTCTTGGGGTACAGCCTTGCCTAATCCTACCTGGTCATCCATTTGCTCTTTAAAAACAGGAATAGTTCATTCATCCTTTCTCAACATATAAAGAAAGTATGTCAAAACACAATTTTTTTTTAAGAGAGGTGAGAAAACTCAGGTTTCTTTTATATTGGCCATTTTGTGCTGAAAGCTGTAGATAGGATATCTTATTCCATAAAAATGGTAAGACCTCTAGCTATGGCTTCCTTATCCCTTTTCATTTCTTTTCCATTTCATTTTATGTTTTGCTCCTGAGAACTTGTTACATCTCACAAATCATGGGATCTGTTCTAAATATTGTGGTTTATTAGCTTTCCAAAGTTCTGGGCCTTTCTGCCCAAATGATGATACAATATACKGGATAAAAACAATTAAGCATTTTTATCCTTATTTCTACTCCTTTAATTAATTTACTGGGGATTTAGAAGCTGTGGAAAAAAGAAATTCCTGTGGCCCGTTAGATATTTTGGTGAGTTGGGAGCCCTACAGACCACATGAAAAATTAYCCTCATATCTATTTTCACAAGTTTCTTTGGTTGGCTTCAAGTCCTCTGCACTTTCAAAGAAAAACAGACACAGAAATGTATAAAGCATTTTTAAGTTTGGAAAAAAATATTTTGCAAAATAGGTGTGTGACTGGTCTGGCACTGTCTGCCAAATGTAGATTTGTGCTGTGGGTACCTAATCAAACAGTGCTGCTAAACTCAGCGCTTATATTCCCTTAAGAAGTGATGGAAAAAGGATAAGGGAGTTTGAAGATCTCCACAGGCAGGTCTTTTCTGGCAAGCTGAGGCATTTAAATGACTCCTCCTCTCTGAGGACCTGAAGGGGTATCTGGGGTTTTGATCACTGATCGTACAGGATGTGAGACAGATGATGCAGTCTACGTCCCCATCTCTGGTGACCCCCTTGCCCGAATACTGCATCCCTCTTGCTCCTGCTGGAAGGAGGGCAGGACAAGGGCCGGGACTTTTGCCTTTCACTAGGCATTTTCTTGGCTCACATCTTGCTCTCTGGTTCTACTCTCGTATCAACCCCAGCTGGGATGGRCTTCTGTTGTTGGTGGCAGACAAGGTGTGCCATACAGGGATGGATCGAAGTTTGGGCATGAAATGAGGAGCTGGGATACAGATGAGAATGAAAATGGAACTTGCCTTCTATTTTTACACCTGTCTTTGCCGCCTTGCTCGGTAGGATTGGCCATGTCGGTATTTCGGGGCCCCGTGGAGCGGCTGGACCGAGCTCTCCCACTGCCCGGCTCTGCGGGCTATCCTTCAGCAGCGGCACGGACGCTGCTCCGGCCCGGCGGCTCGGGCAGCTGCCCAGCCCCGGAACGCCGCGGTCACCAGCCGTGTCCGGCTGCTCCCACGGGCAGGGCGGTGAGCGAGGGTGCGGCATGGCCCTCTCGGCTCCCCTTGCGGGGCCCCGGCAGATCCTGAGCGGGGCACGGGCCCTGAGCGGGGCCCGGAGCCTGAGGGGGGCACAGACCCTGAGCGGGGCACGGGCCCTGAGCGGGTCGCGGAGCCTGAGGGGAGCACAGACCCTGAGCGGGGCACGGGCCCTGAGCGGAGCGCGGAGCCTGAGGGGAGCACAGACCCTGAGCGGGGCGCGGAGCCTGAGGGGGGGCACAGACCCTGAGCGGGGCGCGGACCGTGAACAGGGCACGGACCCTGAGCGGGGCGCGGAGCCTGAGGGGGGCACGGACCCTGAGCGGGGCCTGAACGGGGCTCTGAGCGGTGTCCGGACCCTGAGAGGGCTGCGGACCCTGAGTGGGGTGCGGGGCCTGAACGGGGCTCTGAGCGGTGTCCGGACCCTGAGCGGGGCACGGACCCTTCCTGGCGCCGCTGGGAGCCGCTCCCGGCCCGCGCTGCGGGCCCGCTTCGCCCTTCGTTTGAAAATAAAACCGTCATCAAAACCATTCGCGTGAGTCAGCTATTAAACCACTTAATTCCCAAATCCGTGCCATGGGTGACTTAGAAAGGACAATTAAAAAGCCAAGGAACACTCTCTGTGTTTTTTTATTGTGAGCTTTATCAGCTGGGAATGCTGCCTGCCATCCACTGCACTAAAAAAAACCTCGATACACAAATTGAAACGGTGTTTTATAGGTGCCTGCTTGGTTTCCCTTCTTCTGCCCCAGACTGTCAGAAAATGTTTTCTTGGGTATAAATAATTATTTAATTTTAGTATTTCAATTTTAATTTATTTTAATTGTATTATTTTATTTTAATTGTATTATAATTTTATATTTTATTTTAGTTCATTTTATTCTATTTTATTTTGCCCTGACTGTAGATTTAGGGCTGGATTGAAAATAATCAGCAAGAGAATGGCAATGAGACAATCACCTAGTGTGAGATCAGCTCCGACTTGCTGTGAACTTAACCACCCTTCTCCTGGGCAAAGTAAAGAGCAGCAGGGATTGGGAATGAGCCAGCTCCATCACAACTGTGTTATTATGCCAGCAACCCTGGAACATAACCCTYCTCAGGACTGGGACCAAGGGTTCAGTCTCACCTTGCCTGTCAAAGCCAAAGAGGATAGGACTTACAATTAAAGCAGATACAATTCTGCTTTAATGTCTGTTAATTCTGGAGTAATAAAGCTAAGAGTAGAGTGATGAAAACAAGAGTCACAGCACGATTAACAAATTAATTTTTTGTTCTCATGTTGTCCTCCTGGCTGCTCAAAACCAAGCTAATACCATGCTAATGTTCCTTTTAATAGACACTGCGTGAAACTCGCCTGTTCACACCCTGCAGTATCTGTACAAGAACCTGGCCCAGATCGTATGTTCTGCGTCTCCATCTGTGCTGGTGGGTCAAACTGCTCTGTGAAAAGAGCTCTCCAATAGCTCCTGTATTCAGCTAAACTAGTGAGAATCTGAAGTGCCAGGGATTTGGATTGAATTCAGCTTTCCTTCTGATTCAAAAAAATCCAGACAAACTCACAACTGAAAACCTTCCTGTCTTTCCCAGGTTAAAAASGAGGGTGAGCTGGAGTGGGAAGGCCTTTGCTCTCTCTGCTGGAACAGAGCAGGGCATGGTGCTAGAGCAGCAGGAGTGGAAGATGCCTCTCGTGCCTGCAGTGAAACTTAGCAGACAGAAGTTGCCCCAAAAGAGGGGATCTAGCCCAGAGGTCCCTGGCTGTGCTGTGTCCAGTGTGTGAGCCTTTGTGAAAGCACTTTCTCTCTTGTTCTTCACTCCAGACAATTCATGATGCTCCCTGGATAGCATTAATGGAGTTGTGTTTCCTTGCATTTTCCGCAACTGCCTGTTTTTCTACTTGTCTCCCCTTTTCCGTTTCCTGTWAGACTGCATCCTCAACTCCTAACCTCTTACACACATACACTGGATTTTTTCACTTACTGGAGGAGGTGCTGCACAATGAGATCCGTGTAGTGAGAGTTCAGTTGCTACATGTTGGAGCACGGCATATGCTAGCCAGTTTTCTCACCCACACCCCTCTCCGTGGGATTTCTCAGCACATTTGCTTCCCAGCTCCTGCACTCAACATGTGCTGCAAAGTGTAGTGGAATATCTGGGTCTGAGGCCCTGCAGTGTACAGGAGGACTCTTCCTGACTTGTATTAATATTGCTGCCAGTGAAATCTGTGGCATTTTGATTGCTTTGGAGCTCCAGTGCTGAAACGTCTTGCTTTCTGCCTACCCATACGACTCTCCTTTCAGCTTTTTGTCTTCACATAAAGGGAGGGCACAAAAAAAATCTTTTGATGTTTTTTGAGAATATTGCAAGATATTCTCATGAAAACACCATTTCATTTGCTCAGGCTCTTGTTCATACAGACTTTCATGACTTCCAGGACTGACTATTTTAATTTGTTCCTGGTGGTGTTCCAGATTGTTTGCTAAACTGGCTGCAGATGGTTTTGAATGTTGCTGCTGCCAGAATTGTTACTAGGACTTGATCTGCAGATCATATTTCTCTAGTCTCACGTTCCCTCTACCCTGGTGCCTGTTAAGCAGCATATGGCTTTAAAATTCTTTGCTGACTTTTAAAGCTTCTACTGGCCCTGATTCTTTTTACCTTCCTGGCCTTATAACGCTTTAGACTTTGGCTTAGGCTCATGGCTTATCTGATGTAATGGCCACTGACAATTCAGAGCCAGCATCCAAAAACCAGGGTCGAGTATTGCTTTGGGTTTTGCTCCTTGTCATACTTTTCTTTCAGTGAAATGAAGGAAGTGAGTAGATTTTCTGGTTCTCTTGCCTAATATTTTAATGATTATTCCAAGCTTTACACTAAGCTTTTCTACATAGATTTACACACAGATGCAGACACACATAAAGTCAACATATAACCAGTACACTCCTCCTYTAAAATTCAAAAGTGCAAACGAAAGAAGCTTGATTCCCAGCTGATGTACAAGAGAACTGGTCTAATTAATTCTGGAGAGCCACTTCCTGATGACACTGGGTGAAGAGGGATACATCCTTGTATGTGCATGTCATGGAAAAATTTAGGAACATCATCTTCTCTTGTTTGCCTGCCTTTCAAATACTTTGATTGCTGGAAGCTAAGGAGTGTCACTCTTAGCTGTCTATCAACTTTGTGTTGCCTCAGCTGAAAAGGARGTATGCAAGAGCATTGCCTTGCATGGGTATATTTCATCACACAATGTTTGTTTCTCCCCCTAACTAGTGAGACCCTGCTGCTAGATTGGATCCCTGCCAGATGCAGAACAAAGGAGAATAGAAGGGGGCTGGGTTCTTTTCATCTGTCACTGAATGTGCTCATAGAATTTTTATTAATGGTGGTACAGCCCAAATGCACAATGGGTAAAATTTTGTATTTACTGAAATCTATGGGAGTTTTCTTGGTGGCTTTATTAGAGCCACCAGGCTTTAAGGAACAAGGTGTGGAAGCAGAGTTGGCTTGTATTGCAAGGTCAGCAAGTGCACGTAAAGAGTTCTTGTTGTCAGTAACTTAAGTGAGGGTTGCTGTGGGGTCACCGAGGTTCAATCAGGGGTTGCCATAGGTTTAGATCCCCTTCCAGAAAGCCACTCTGCAAGCCCAACCACTGGTATTTATTCTTCAAGGGTTAGTTCAGGAAGAGTTCCTGTCCTCTTGCTATTTTTGAGCCCTTCTGGACACTGAGATGTTTGTCTCCATGGGGAAAGAATTTACAGTGCTCCCTTCTGCTCCCACCTCAATCTGCAAGAGCACACCAGGACCACTCCAGTGTATCCCAGTCCTTTTACTGAGTGAAAGTGAAGTTATTTCACTGACTGCAGTGAAGTTATTTCTGAAAAGATATGTACAAGTTTCTTTGTCCTGACTGGTTCTGAGTTTATAGATTTCTTTTTCTTCTTAGTCTGTCTCTTGGTGAGGTCCTATATATTTTGTACTAATTCCTTTTCATTCTKTCAACAAAGTAGAAAGTTGAACACAGATTCTGCTTTCCCTATGGAAATTCCAGAATTTTTTGCTTCTTTCACTTMTTTCAGAATTGACCATAGCTGCAGATTACATAAATTTCTAGAAATGAAAATTAAAAAAAAAAGGGGAGGGGAGGGGAGGGGGAATTGGAATAGGGAAAAAAGTGGTAAAAAGAGGAAAAAAAGGGAAAAATTTAGAAGATTTTGAAAACTTGCATCCATCACCATTTAGTCTGAATGTATTCTGTGTGTTTTGCTTTTGTGTGTTCTGTGTGTTATCAAAAAAAAAGCGGGGGGAGGAAAGGGAAGAAAGTATGGAAGTATGGAGATATCAGCTCTTCTTCRTAAAAATCCTTTTCTCAAGAGAGTTGTATATTTTATGAAAGAAAAAGTCAAAGTTCAGATTAGTTTCTGGATCATAGAATATATTAAATTTATTCCTGTGTGGTAAATTTGTCAAGGGAGAATTGTAGTACTCTATAAAAAGTTAAGAGTGCTCTAGTAAGGTTAGAAAATATTGGAAAGCAACTGTAGCTATAAGGCAAGGAGCACAAGATAAAGGACATGGAAACTCATTAAAGTTCATGACAATTTGCTGCCACGATATTGAGGCCAGATGACCTATTAAGTCCCCAGGTATACAACCAGGTCAGTGATAAGTAGAAATCAGGAGTTACTTTTCTCCTGTGTATGCATTTTAARCCTAGTATGCGAACATGACACACAGGACTGCAGTCAGCTTTTTAAACAAGATGTTGAGCAATTAGAAAAAATTAGTTCTGGAAAATAAGGAAAAAGAGTAAACAAAATTATCTGAGAGCTRGAGAAGTTACTTTCCCTTCACTGACTGGAAGGACAGTGTGTTTATTCAAGGGAAAAGGTGGATGCTGAAGTAATCTCTAATCAAACAGATATGGCCACGGCAAGAGTTATGGCTGGAAGCTCTGGCCATATGAAGATGAAGTCAGAAGAAAACATGAAACAGGCCCTGAGCAGCAATGGCAAGAAACCACTGCAACACAATACCAAAAAAACCCCAGTGATATTGCCTAAACAAGTCTAAATGGTTTTTTTTGGGGAGACTTGTGTTGACACAAGTTTTACTTTAGTCACACATATTGCTGAGTTCAATCACTGCGTGGACACTGGATAGAATGCTGTGCTCTGAGATGTTCAGGAGAACAGACTGAAAGAGATGTTGGCTCATCCTTGCCTTTAACAAATTCTGAGATGACTTTCTGGGTCAGACTAGGTTTACATCTAGCTTCATGCAGAAAGGTAGAACAACAACCCCAAGACATTACTTGTCTTTGTATTTTAAAGGGGAAAACAATGAATATTGATATTTTTACTGAACTAGTTAAAATGCATTTCAGCAGATGCTTTCAATTCCTTTGACTGAAGTTAAATTTCTTAACAACTCCAAATAAAATTGTTTCATTTTGATTCACTTACTTGAACATTYTGAGTTCAGGACTCAGAGGGACTTTGATTCCTCACAGAAATTGTAGTTCAAATGCAGCATCCCCATTTTTCCTTGGTGGTTTGGGGTCCCCASATCAATTGGACCTGGTCTGGTGTTTCAGCTTCAGGAATGTCTATGGTGTAACTCAGACAAGGAAACTTTTGCAGAAAAGGACTGGAGCATGTATTATCTGAACTAAACTGCCATGAGACATTTCTTTGACTTTTGTGACCATGAGGTAAGGTCTAACTGATCTAATCTGAAGTGTTTAGACCAGCCAAGTGTTTTTCTTGGAGTCAGTATTGCCCAGTGAAGATTCAGAAACTTCAAGGAATATTATTGTTTCCTTGCAGTAAAGTTCAGTTTTGCAGAAAATGCATTTTATATGAGAAAGCATTTGTGGAAATTTCCTGACTAGTTTTATTTAAGAACTAGAGAACCACCTCTTAATTGAAAGGGGGATAATGCCAAATATTAACACCCCCAGGGACAACAAAACTGATTAAATATGTGTCTAATGTTCTGTTTTTAATCCAAAGGAAACTGCTTCAATGGTATACATGTTATTTTAACTTTTTTTCATTTTCCTGAAAAAGTGTCTAAGTGAAACAGCATGTTGTTTATGCTGGGGTCCCATTCCCTCAGGTTACTCTCATCGTGCTCACAGCACTTAAGTGCTGCTCTTTCCTCTGAGCCGGCCCTGTGAGGGCTAGAAACAACAGTGCRGAAAACACTGCAGTGGTCCTTGTGTGTGCCTGACTAACTGCTGGGTTGGGAGCTGCAGGGATTGGAGACCTGAGCTTTCTTGAAATTGTTCTGCATTGATGTGTCTCTTCCTGAAGTTACAGCTCCTATGAATAGCCCCACTTGATGATTAAAATGAGTGGTGGAACACTAAACATGGCAAAGTTTTCATCTCTTTTCAAAATCACAGATTCACAGATTGCTGAAGTTGGCAGGACCTCTGGAGGCCATCTGGTTTAGTTCAYCCCGCTCAAGCAGGGCCACCCAGAGCCGGTTGCCCAGGACTGTATCTGGATAGCTTTTGAAAGTCTCCAAAGAGGGAGACTTCACAGCCTCTCTGTGTTAGTGCTTGGTCATCCTGACAGTAAAAGAGTGTCTCCTGCCATTCAGAGGGAACTTCCTATGCTTCACTTTGTGCCTTTCTTCTGGTCCTGTCACTGGGCACTGCTGAAAAGATCCTATAGCCATTGATAAGGTTCCCCTTGAGTGTTCTCTTCTGGCTGAACAGTCCCAGCTCTCTCAGCCTTTCCTCATAGGACAGATGCTCCAGATGCTTAAACATCTTCATGGCCCTTTGTTGCACTCTCTCCAGTATGTCCATGTCTCTGTCATACTGAGGAGTCCATAACTGGGCAAAGCACTCCAGGTGTGGCTTCACCATTCCAAGTAGAGAGGCTGGATCACYTCCCTCGACCTGTTGGTAATGGTTTGCTGAATGCAGCCCAGGCWACCATGTGTCATTTTAGTCAGGAGGGCACATTATTGCCTCATGTTCACCTTGGTGTCCACTGGGACCCCTGGTCCCTTTCACATCACTCATTTCTAGCAGGGTTGCTCCCAGAATACAATACTGCATGGAGTTATTMCTTCCCAGGTGCAGCACTTTGAACCTGTCCTTGCTGAATTTTGTGAGGACAAATATATAAAAATAAAACTTCCTTATAAAACTAGGTGTTACCTGATAATAATCTTTGCTATTCAGACATAAATTACATTAAAATATATATATTACATTTAAAATAATTTAAATGAAATTGTTGTGATCTTTTATCCACACTTATTGTTATGTATTCACCRGCAGCACTGTCAGAGTCATTAAAGTATCCTACCTCCTGCCATACCAGATCCACCTTCTCCAGAAAATATCTGTGTTGTTGATCTGTATGCTTTAGCAATGGTAAAAATKTAATGAGGTGGAGCTATTGAGGCTACCTTTAACTCTGAAATAACATTACCAAAGCTTCCAAATCTCTGCTGCCAAGAGAAGAAAGAAAACATCTTGATTTTTATCCCTTGACTTACTACCATTGCTGCACATGCTGAGAGTACAATGTACCATCTCTGAGAAGAAAACACCTCTCTGAGGTACAGACCTTTAACTTACAGACAGTGATCACATGGCCTATTGCAATACAGCCAGGTGACTTAAGGAGATACGGATCACAGTCAAGGTTGCCTTGGTAGCTCTAGCTTTTCAWTGGTTTAAAGTCTCTAGGATGAGTTGTAGCAATGTTACTGTAATATCATCTGTTTTAGTGCTTATTAAGCTGCATCAAACTGCATGATTTTTCTTGAAAAACATTGCATATTTATAGGTATGTGCATATACAGTTTTTTAAAATTAAATTTGTAACATGAGCAGCTGATATAAATCGAGGTGCAGTGCCACACACTTTGTGGTACTTACTTCCTGGAAGAGCTGATGAATAATTGTGATTCTGACAAATATATTTGCTTAGGTGACTCTAAGGCTGAAAAATGTCTTTATAATCTTAGTGCTAAATACCATTTAAGAAAAAAAGTTTCATCCAAAAGTCATGTGCAAATTTAGGCAAAGGTTAAATCAAATCTGAATGTCTTTTACAGGACAGAAATCCAGAGCTGAGGTCACATTAAACCATAATCCAATTCTGTATAGAGCATCCTGAGAAAAAGCTGCAATTCTGAGAAAAACTCATCCATCCATAACAAGCAGGTTCTTCTCATCACTGAACACAAAACCAGGGGAAGAGAAAAGACCARCAAAGTATTACTTTACTTTGACCATTAATTTGTGGATGGCTAACTGGAGACAACTGTGTAACAGCAAGCAACAAATGCTTAGTGTTTATATCAAGTAATCCAGTGTAATGGTCAAAGACAAGCCAAATAATTTACAGGAGGCTTTCAGTGTGGCAGAGGGTTTCAGAGGGGCTTTGCCAGTACACAGCTAAGCTCTGCTGGAGATGCTGCATTTAACTGATTCTTCATGACTGATCCTGGGCTCTGGATGCAGGAGTAGAACCAGGTCTTGCTTGTGGAAAAGTATTAGGTTTCTGACTGCTGCTGTCCTCAGATGGTTTGCAACATGGAGTTGGAAACCCCTTTTGGGAATGCCAAATACAATCTCTAGAAAATAAATGCATTAAATATTTCCTTTCATAAAGGCACCTTTAAAATATGATATAGAGCTATTAAATTTTGAAGTCACAATAAATCAAAATTGGTGGGACACTTTTTGAATAGCAATGTTACAAAAAGATAAACCTAAGAGTTCAGTGTGTAAAGGTAGGAGTTCATCTCTTATCTGCAATGCCAAAGACATGCCTAAGGGAGGAAGCAGAAGAATTGTAATGATTGGCACTTGTTTCCAGATCTGCTCCTGGATTAGATTAGGACTGCTGTATTTGTGACAAGGGTTTCCTGGCCAAAAGTATGTGTGCATGAACCACCCAGGTGGCCTACATATGAACTGGAAGTGCATCCCAACCTCAGCATGTCTGATGTGCTCTGCATGTGCTGTGCAGCTGTGCACAATCAGTCAGATGGATCCAGTACACGCTGCATTTACATTGTCGTCTGCACAGTCTATAAACTACCAGGGGAATCAGAGAAATGACACATGTACACAGTGTGCGATTTCTGGTTGCTTTTGGATTTCCTACATCCCGAGATTCATTGTGGAGGTAAAAGGGGACATGCCTGGGCCAACCCAGACACATGAGGAGTGTTCTTTCTTAGGTATGATTTACCCAAAAGGTGATTTTTTTAGAAGTCGTAAAATACCAATTGTGCATTTATGGAGTRGGACACGGTATTGTACGAGCAAAACCAATGCTTTTTTCACCCAATGAAAGAAAGCAAGTGTTTAATACATGATTCCTGGACCAAGCTGAGAATGAAATCATATCAAAGCAAAAATGCACCATTCAAGCAATGCAACATAGCTCCCAGATGCATAAACCTTTGGAATAAAATAAAACCACATGATCCCCATTCATAAAAGCAGCCTTTGGTGGCATTTGCTCTGCCTTTGGCTTGCAAACATTCAAGTGTGAAAGCTTTTKTTCATGAGGATATCTGCAGGGATGTGAATACTCCTACACATGCACTGCTGATATTAAAAAGTATATAGGTATACAAACCCCTGGGTAAATAGGCATCTCCTATAGTGATTCTCTTGGAAGCTTCTCTTCATTTTAGGAGTCAGGAAGCAGGTAGTGTATGGTTTTGATGAGCAAAGGCAGACTTGGAAGAAGAGCAGATAAGCAGTTCATGTAAACTGCTATTATACAGAAGTATTTGAAGAAATGCATGAAAATCAATCCTGTACTTTGGTAAATCAGTGTCTGGGAAAGGGAATATAAAGGAGATGATGCGTTGCTTATAGTGACAGGTGTGCACAGTTTTCAGCTGTTTGTAAGGTAACATTTTATTGTTCACAAGGAGAGAGGCTTGAAAGATTTACCGAAAGGAAATTCACAATAAAATGCAGCGAGTATTTTTGCCAATAGCAGAACCTCTTGCAGAATGTTTCTTTCCCTTGTCATTTCAATTCAAGACCTAAATGTTATTCACTGACACACAAACTAACAATGACATTTTAAAGCTTGCACAGTGCACATGCATCCAGCTCCCCTAGGAAAAGCCAGGCAAACACCTGATGCCTGCTGGGAATTTCGCTGTGGGTGCCAGACAGCTGCTGCCCATCAGTGTTTCCAGGTGTGCTTATTCGGTTGGGAGGTCGCTGCAGCTGCAGACACAATCATAGCAGGGACTCAGGCAGGCTGGAGAGACAGAGGACATGCTCAGATTTTGCTGCTTGGGCTGCCTTGGTTTTGCCCTGATTTAGAGCACCTGGCTTGTTTCAGGATGCAGATGTTTGCTCTGTTGCTCAAGAACCAGCACTTCATTCCCTTTATAATGAGCGCTGTGACCTGGGGGAGTTATTAAATCTCTGGTTCAAAAGAGTCTAGTTTTTCTCTTTTTGTTTCTCAGCTGACAGTCTAAAGTTCACAAACAGATTAGTAGAAGGAATGTATAGAAATTAAAAACTTAATTTTCAAACTCCTCTGAGTCAAATCTAATTGACAATTTGAATTATAGCCTGTGCTGTTCTTTGTTTCATTTTTCTTTGGGGAAATCCCTGCTTATAGTTTTGCTTTGTCCTTACTATAATTTTACAAGCCTATATTTAAAAATTATTCTGAAGCAACTTCTAGAGGCTGAAGCAATTTTAGGACTACTGCAGTGCTGGTGTGAGACCATGCAATATTCAAAATTGAAAAGATTATACCTTACTCAGGAGACTAGGTACTTTTTTTAAGACCACCAATTTAATTAAAAAACACAGGCTCTATATTAGCAGCAAGCTTACGGATCACCATATGCCAGTCAAACATAATGAAATACATGCAAATGCTAGATGGTGTATTCTTTTGTCTCTGAAATTAGCTATTTCAGTGAACAATTTCTGGGCTGTATGTGGGGATTTTTTTTCCTTTATAATTAAAAAATAGTACCCATCTGAGTACATACCTTTTGAATGATAAGAAAGGTAAGAAATAATCTATTGTCAACAATGCTTTCTTTACAGCTTAAGGCTTGGAATTCTTGTCTTCCATTATGAATGTCTGCATCATGCACAACATTGACATCACACTGAGGTGTCCTCTTTCCTATAAACACATTATAAACACATTTGGAGGTTGTTTTCCATTGAAGGGGAAAAAAGTCATGAAATTGAAGCCCTGGAGAAAATCACTTATGCTCAAGAAACACATTTCAGCCTTTCTGTCTGAACAGGTTTGTTTTCAATTCCAACTTCATTCTTCATCACTGTCACCCATCCACTCGGCCATTTGTGTTTGAGGAGTTGGGACAGGATAACGTTTGCTCTTTGTGTTGCTGCCACAGCCAAGAGCCCTAGCAGAACCTGCAGAGCTGTAATGTAACAGCTCCACTGACTGTCTCTGAGAATCTTAATAAAAGCAAACTGGTTTTAAGTAAGGATCAACCTCACAACTGATAAATGTGCAAACAGAGCAAAATATATTGGGAAGAAAATCTAGAGTGTGAACCTGATGTGAAGACAACTGCAAAAACAATCTTTCTGATTAAACACCTGATAAGAAAATAGAGTTTTGAGACAAGTTCTTCAGGAYGTCAGCAGTATACGACACTAAATTTATGCCAAAGGGAAGGAGTTCTGAAGTTCTTTTCTTTTACAGAAAATTATGTTACTATTGCAAAGCCTTTGTAAAGTTCTTTTAGTATAATTTTTGGTACATTATCTGAAAATAGTATCTGTCTAAAGATACTATTTCTATCAGTACAGAATTATCACAAGTTCCATAATGATCAAAATAATGTAGTGTAAAAGGTCTCATGAGGAAATTACTTTTTAAATTAATATATCAGATTTTTTTCCTTTGTGAATATGATCATGCTTTGCTTAGTTATTACATTTGCTGGTGCTCTCAGCTTACGCTGAAGACATGCCATCATATTCTGAATGAAGTCTGTTCCTTCAAATACATTGTGGTAACAGTGATAATCAAACTACTTCCAAAGACCAAAAGGTGCTTATGAAAGAAAGGCTTAAATCYTAGACCTGATGAGACTTTGTTTTTCAAAAGTCACTTTTCATATCTATTTTTAAGTCTTTTTCTAAGTTATTTTCTYTAATTATTATAATTTAAAATAACTCTATTTTGATTAGCATGAAGCTAGAATGTCACATTTATTGAATGTCTTCAATTTCTTCRTGCCTGTAATCCCACATATGCAGAAAGATTATTTCCCAAGTAAAGTGCTATCCCCCCTTTTTAATTTTTTTTTTTTGGTAGCTAAAATTTAGATTCTATTCTTGCTAAGTTATATAGAAGAAGAGAAAATACATCCAAGAAAGGGTAGTGATAAAATACATGTTTTTACTATAGTTGAGCCACAGGATGTCACTGTTCCTCTTTCACAAGAAACAAACTTCAGCTGTGAAAGTAGACCAGATTCTTCTTAAAATTACAGAAATGCRCAAAAATGACATAAAAAGCAGAGAAATTAAGTCAGACATTTCTTTTTGTATGTGTGAGTCAATCTAGGCAATGTGTTGCCTATGTAGAATAACAATTTAATATTCAATTCAGTCTCATCATGTACCAAGATTGATATATTTTTGGTACATCCCTCCAGACAGAACTGACACATATCAATATGTCCCATATTGCATAAAGAGTCAGGCAGAGCTGAATAGAGTTCAGGCGAAAGTTAATGTAAGACATTAAAACTTCTTGTAGCCTTCCCTAGTTAGCACTGAATTTCTAAAATTTAGCACCCTTTGCAACCACAAAGCTGGATCTTGACAAACACATGCTGCTTCTAGAGGTTTAATATGATCCCTCCATAAGATCCTTGGTTGCCTTCATATATAGAGTTCCCCATCCTAGATGTCCCAGGAGGAAGGTGGAAATTAGCTCAGAGAGGCTTTCAGATGTCAGTGTGCTTCAGGCAGTATTTTTCATCCAAGGGCATTGCAGAATAAAGTCATTTCCACATGGCTATCCTGGTGCATTTCTTCACACACTTCCATTTGTCTGTCTTAAAATACTATTTCTATCAGTAGAGAATCATCAGAAGTCCCATAATGACCAAAATAATGTAGTGTAAAAGGGTCTTATGAGGAAATTAACTTTTAAATCAATATATCAGGTCTATTTTATCCAAGTCTTTTCTCATTGCAGTACATGGRGCAACTCCCTCACTCACTTCAAATCTCCTCYGAAAATACCTTGTTCAAAACTCCAGTAATATTGATCTGCCAGTTCACACAAGTCCACATCCAGTTTTTTAAATTGCCATTGGCTATTAATTCCACTTTCAGACTTCTTGCATTTTCTTMGGGAGTTACCTTGTTTTTTCTGAATTATTTCTCTATACTGAGTGCACTGCACACAATATATGATTAAGGAAGTGGGTTAGTGGCAGAGGTTTCAAGAAATATTGTGTGTGGAAGGTGACTGCTCCCTGTTTTTTGTGGAATGGCTTGTGTGAAATGGAGGCATTCTGGCATATTTTACTCACCTTTCTAGTTTCTATACTCTTCTCACAGCTTTGGTAAAATGGACTCTTCTATTTTCATTCCTTTTGTGGGATGACATGTAAAATATATGGAAAATGTGTAGGAAGAATCTTCACAATCACCAGTTTCATCCCTGCAGCCCACTGAGATCTCGAACTGAATCACACCCCATCTTCTACATGTCTGAAATAATTTCCATACTGTTCTTTAAAATGGCAGCCAGGAGTCAGTGAGAGGCGGGTGCAGAGACATGAAACAGAAGAGAGTGCAGTACCTGCAGAAATCTTTTTTCTGAAATCAATGACTAGATCATCTGGTATCTCTGTCTGAAATCTAGATTTTCCTATCACTGAGGAACTACTAAAAATATGCTTTTAGTGTTCTTTATAAACAATGAGGGTACTTTGCATGAATTTGTAGATACTCTTCCAAAAAAAAAATAGAGGAGGTAGCAGTTTGGGGTGAGGGATTGTGTGGTGGTTAGCAAGACATATGGTGTGCAGCATAAGGACCTTACTGGATACAACTCAAGGCAGTAGCAAAATTACCACCCACACCACCAGATCCAAACCTGGCCCATAAACACTTTCTTTTTTTGACAAACCATAGTATAAATGACTTTCTGTTTTATAAACTCTATAGTTCTCCATAAATAAGGGTTATTTTGAATGTCACTGAGCTCTCCTRTGCCAATGGTATCTCATTGCCATAGGAGCTAATACATTTGAAATRTGGGGAAAATGTATGAAGATTAAGAAGGGTTTGCAGGACCTAAGCTTAATACATGATGACAAGCATTTCCCAGAAATATTTCAGTATTTTGGGGAATATTTACCTGAATAGCACGGAGGTAACCATAGGCTGATAGCAGGGTCACAGTATTTAATCTATTGATGCAAGTTGGCTGGAYGACACATTTATTCCTTGAGCTTCCTGTTTCCACAAACAGGAGGAGGAAATTGCCTCCAAGCACTAAATCTGTGCTCCCTTGGGTCAGCCCATGCTACTCTTGCAGAGTAACTGGGTGTCTGGCAGAAGTGTGGCAGATGCATCTCCAGTAGCTTCAGGAGGGCTAAGGTGTAAGTAGCAGCATGGAAGATATGGAAGCACAGATATCAGCACAGGCTACCAGCTAAACCCTCCTCTTGTGTGACAAAGTTCACCTCAGGGTCTCCACTGCAGTGTTCCTGGGGCYGCTGAAACATGGCATCTTTGCTGCAGTCATACCCTGTGGTGCAGTAATAAATTGTTCTGTGACAGCACTTTCATTGGAGCTTTTCTCCATATACACTGCTGGCAGAATATGCAAACAAACACACCAACAGCCCTAATTCACAACAGACACAGTTATGGCAGCAATATTTTGTGCCTTTTCCAGACCATGTGTCAAATTCTGCTTTGCTTTGAATGAAAGCAGAATTTTCTCCAGAAGAAGAGATAAAGGAGATCCCCTTCGGTTGAAGATGAAACACCATAGGGAGAGTGAGTGGGTTACAAAACTCTCCAGTGTCTTTTTTTTCAGTTGTATTGATTTTTTTTTTCTATTTCATGTTAAATGAATAAAAATAATTTGTAGGCSTTAGGGACCCTTAGGGGTACTGAAACCTGCAGCGAATTTAAGCATACTTACAACTTCAAAGTCAACTGGGCTTTCTCTTATAGCAGATTAGTTAGCATTGCAGGGGGAAAAATTCCAGGGTATTTCTCACTGGAGATGAGCATGGAGGAAATGTGCTTGACTTCCAGCAGAAATAAGGTGTTTTTGAAATGTTACCTTTTTTTATATTGGGCTGTTCCCTTTAATACTTCCTSAGTCCTCTGTTGTCCAGACAGTCACAGCTTCAGTCAATATGGCCTGGACCATTCAAAATCACCATCAAAATCCCAAATCTGAGCAAATGGGCACTCTGAGCGGTTTCAGGTCCAATGACTTCTGGCTTTGGTGATCTTAGGGATGTGTGGAAAGCTGTTCTGGTTTGAAGGGACAATTACTACAAATTTTTTTGATGTATGGCTGGACTAGGAGATCCCATTGGARATGTGTGCCCAGCTGTGCAATGTGTCAGATGACAATGTATATGAAGTCTTAGTCAGTAAGAAAGTRTCCAAAGCACATACTTAGTGCTTTCAATGTTGTTGGGGAAGCAAATAAGGAGCTTGGATGGAAAATCCTAAATTTGACTCATAGTCTAGCCAAGAATGATGGCCGAAAAGAAACAGATTTCATGGGGTTTTAAGTGACAGAAACTGGAGGGCCAAACCCCGTTTTTTGGAGCTGGAGCATTGGTACCAACCCATGGAGGCCACAGGTCCTTGATTGCTGCCTCCGTGGGGAGTTCTGCCAGAACTTCAGGGGCAGAAATTTGGTGCTGGTGGCATCTCAGCAATTCCCAGTGTCAGGCACTTAGTATCCTCAATATCTCAGGCACCTCCAAGGTAAAGCAGCAAGTGAGGGGAGTAGACAAAGCTGACAGGTCCCTTCTTGACCCTACCTATACCTGAAAATTTCATAAAGTTTTTCCCAGCTCCTTTTTCTCCAGTATCAAGAGTGTGTTGGATCAGTAACTGATGGAAAGAGAAAAAAGAAAAAGAAAAGAAAAAGAAAAGAAAAGAAAAGAAAAGAAAAGAAAAGAAAAGAAAAGAAAAGAAAAGAAAAGAAAAGAAAAGAAAAGAAAAGAAAAGAAAAGAAAAG
>JACDOX010000012.1:6900407-6921586 GCA_014549065.1 Cardinalis cardinalis | reverse complement strand
CCTGTTTAAATCTTTCTAATCACCTGAAAGGAGGCATTTCTGCTGTGGTGAATGAGGTCAGTTCTCAACTGGGTACAAATAGCAAGAGAGCAAAACCCATGATGAAGCCACATCAACAGTCTTGCATATTTCTCTCCCCTCAGAAGTACACGGGCTATGTTTTTTAAGACCAGAATTTCACAGGCTTCTTGAAATAAAGAGGGTGCAAAAGAGAAGGGAATAATATCATTGGCTGGATACTAATGTCCTTCTTACTTAAGCTAGCAGGTCTCATTATGGTTTTGCATCTTTCAGCTTACTCTGACCAAAGTCCAGCACTCAGTGGTATTGTGCTCATTTATTTTGTGRGCTGCATGTCCATAGGCTTATAAAACAAGGACTGGATAATGCTTATTCAGAGATTTACTATATTTCATTTTCCATTACAAATGTACAAGAAAATACATCTAAGTATTTCAGATTTCTTTGTCATAAAACTAAAATAAAGTCAATCTAAACCACAACTAATTTCAACCRTCAGCAAAACATATTCTTCATTCACCCTTTCAAGGCCTTTCCTGCAACAATTCCCAAGTCTTTAAAGACAAGCACTGTACTGGGAAGATCATTAATGCATTTTTTTTTGACCAAGTGGAGGAAGAAAGTTCTTCCTCCRGAAGAAGAAGGCTTCCCACAGAGAACAAACTATCCTGTGAACATCTGAGTTACTGGAGTCAGAGTTTCTACTAGGCTATGTCTTATGATTGAGTGTGGTATCTAAGAAGGTGCTATTTTGACTGACATTTTGGGGAAAACTGTTTCTTGCTTGTTGGGTTTTTCCCCCTTCTCCCCTCCCCCCSCAACAATGATAGAACCATGAAGGCTCTGTCCAGAATAGATTCTTTGGTTGTTTTCACAYGGCTGTCTCATAGAGGCTCTCTCCTTAACTTCTCATATTTTTTAAAGATGTTGATTACCTTTGAATCTCTGCATCTGTGTCAAATTTGATTTAATCAATCCAGAAGGATCAAACCCTTTGTGTCTGTATGGGAAGCTGGATTTGCAAAACACCTGGAGACTCTATTTTTAGGAAACCAGATTCTTTAATAATCTCCCTTTCTAAGTGAGAAGAGATGACCATTCTTTGCTGACAGTGGCTAAGGCAGCATCCCACAGGTGTGGGATCCCTCCTCTACACAAGCATGATATGAACATGGCATAGCCTGATGAGCTATCCAGATACAAAATGAGCGAGGTGACTTGCAAGTAGGATCATTTTACACAGGAAGCCAGATTTGCTGTCACTCACATTACTCTTTGCCCAGTTGTGGCACCAAAGCTGGCTTCAAAGGTAGCTCTGTCAGCGATCCCATCACCAGTGATTCCCTGGACTCAATGGTTTCCTTTCCTGTGGGGCAAACTGCTAAGTGACTCAGACTGTGCAAGATCCTTGTCACCCACATGTTACCTTTGCTCCTCACTCATCTCAARACCATCTTTGTAAAAAAAAACCTACTGAGTTTCCAAACAATCAAGCAGAGGTTTTCTCTTCCCAGCCTCCCCTGTCCAAATATCTGTTTTAGAAATCTAAGAGCRAGGTTGGCCCAAGGTCTGGCTTCCGTCATGGTGCAGCACCACCTCATGACTGATGGCTAGAATTTGACAATACTGTGGAAGATCCAGTAGTTTATTCCTTTTTGTGGGAAACCGAAAAAAAAAAAAAAGATAAAGTGGCAAATGAGCAAATAGAAGGAGGAGGTAAACTCCAGGAGGATCACCTCAGGGCTGAGYGTTGCAATTTTCTGCTTTTTAAACCACATCCAGCCCAGAGTGACTTGTTTTGAAGTACTTAAAAATGCAACTGAGTGGAAATTGCTGAACAAAACATGTTATAATGAACGTGGGAGTTTCACTGAAGTGAGAGGCATGTTGCACACAGTTTTGTCTACTGACTAATGCCACAGTCTAAGGGACAGGCATCACATCAAACAGAAGAGTGCAAGAAAACAGTGGCAACCCCCACTCACCCCAGCTGTGCTCTCTTGGCTCTGTACTGAACGTGGTGATCATAGTCTGGCAGAGCTGTTGTAGAAAATGAGATCTGGAACACTTAAATACATTTTGGAGTGAATTCTGTTTATTAAACACCACTGAGACCTTTTATATCAATTTTCAATCCTTTCAATAACTTGTTTTCCAACAGTACTAAATCACCCACCTCTTCTTCAGATCCTAATTAGGCCATCAATTAGGTAAATCACATCTGCTTGTCCTTTTTACCACAGTTCCCTGTGTACAGCAGCTCTGGATATTTTAGAGTATACATCCATGTTGGCAAGGCAAGATTGGCACTGCTCCCAATGCTGTTGCCACCCTCCCTCTGTTTTCGCAAGGGTGCACACAGATGCAGCAGGGTTGAGGATCACTTCTGCTGCAAATGAGTTGGGTCTGAACAAGGGAGTTACTCTTGGCTGAAAACCCGCTAGTATACAGAAGTATAAACAAAATCAGCAATAAACGTGATCAGTTTGCATGACTCTGCACTCAGACTAATGATGAAATAGTTGCCTGGGCTTAAGCAGCTGCCAACTGCTGTCACTGCATATTCCACATTGTGTACAACTTTTCCATGGCATGGAGAAGGAGGAACTGTTTCAAAGAGGATGCAGGTGTTGACTCACACCTGGCATGTTAGGAGGATGTASCTCCTTCACTCTGCAGGCCCACCATGCTGCTGGCAGATGGAGTGCCAGAAGCTGAGCAGCTCCCCTTGGCTCCTTGGTCACACACACTGTGTGCAGGGGCCAGGGACATTCCTGCTGGGCAGGCTCTCCATCCTGCCTCCAGCCCTTCTGCACCTCTCTCCTGCTATTTCTGTAGGCACCAGCTCTTTATCTCCCTTGTTTGCAATGGGGCTGAGCCCACCCAGGGCTCTCCATTGGTTTGTTAGTCCTGAGTAGGGTCACATTGTGAGTCTTAAGTTCTTCTTGGTGTAGGTGCTATCAAGAAGCCCTGAATCCTCCTATGCTGAATCTCTCACTCATCAGATGGCTTTCACTTCAGCACCTCACAAATTCAGGTTTTTTGTCTTATTGGACACAACTGAAGAAGAACATTCAAGTGGGTGAAGAYTGCAAAATCTGTCTTTGAGATTATAGGTCCTGACTCTTCTCATCTGAGCTCCTCACAGTCATTGCTAATAAGGAAATATAAGTATGCAGTGGATGTAAAAAACTAGTACTTAAAACTCCCCTCTCAGAAAGAAATGTACTTATTACACTTCCTACACTTGAAAACTACTCGCTAACATAAAAGGCAGTGTGTAATTGGTCCTTCACATTTAATCTGCATGTGGAACATAATAATAGCAYGCATATTACCAAAGAAAGCAGATTTTACAAGGACTCCTTTAACAACTTAAAATTGTTGGATGAGACATATTAAAATTATACTAGACCTTTCAAAATCCAAAAAATAAGTTTCAATTTTTAGCCTTCAAAAKTTAAAAGCTTCTATTTTAAGATTGCATCTAAGACTATTTTATTGCACTGTGTGTGCACTTTGAAGATGTTTCAGGCGCTCTGGTGCCATGATAYTGCAGTGAAGGAGGGTGCCATTACCTGAAAAACCCTTGTTAAAAAATTTGGGAATCTGATTGAATGTGTTTCAGTAAAGAAATTATTTCATGCCAGTTCAATGAAATGCAAGTTTAGACAGCTGGATCTATGGCCCAAGATTCCTCTGTGATGCTAGGCAAGCCGTATAAAACCTTGTTTTCCTCTGAGGATCACTAACCTCTTTGCTCCTTGCTTTCTGGTCTCCAATTACAAATTTCTTAAGGCCAAGCTAACAGAGATGCAAAGTGCTCACAAAGGTAGAACTGATGGATTGGACCCATGAAAGAATGGGTTATAAGCCAAAAATTTCAGTATCATCTGAAGTATCAGGAGCTCATCATCTCCAGTGTTCATCCAAAGGAAGGAGCTTGCACCTACCTGAGACTCAGCTCCTCAGAGGTTAAATTGTAGGGGTGTCAGGAATGCCATATAACTGGCATTTTTAGTGCCTATGGAAGAATCAGAATGAAGAGCTCTGTGAGAAATGAAGATGTGATCAGTATCTAATTTGAATGATATCTGCTAAAGTAGTTGTGGGAGTGCCTGGCCATGTGCTGAATGGGGAACACTGAAGAAGGTACTGGGTGAAAACAATGAMTGGGATGTTTTCTAGGATGAAAACAATGTGACTGCTTCATTAGCGTGCTAAACTTGTGCAGTGGGTGTGCAGAGGGGCATGTCACACCTTCGTGGGCAAATAGACATCTTTGATGTTTCCTTGGGCAAGATCTATACCCCAAATTCACCTGACCTTCATTAAGTTAGGGAATATCTAAGGAATTACTAAATTCATCCTTTTGATGTAAAAGAATGTCACATAAATGACATAGGCCAATCACATCACTCCACAATCTTCTGGAAAGCAGCAGGTGGTACTGCAATGAGGGATTGAGCTCCACTGGAAGCTGCAGTACACTAATGGTTCCAAGGCTCATGGCAGCATAATTTTGGCAATTAAGTAATCTCTCATTTTCTTTCCTTGTTTTCTGCCCTGTTGATTACCACCAGTCTTCCCACTCCTCTTTTGAGATGGCATGGATCACAAGAGCAAATATCACACAGGCATCAAAAGGGCTTTTCCTTCCTCTCCTCTCAGCAGAAGAAATGCATTCCCATGAATCCTTATCTGTCTCTAAGAGGGCTGTGAGGGCTCTGCAAGCATCCTCCTCTGGGGATCTGGCTGCCAGCCCAGGGCTGGCTTAGAGGCAGGGCAGTCTTGGCTGATCCATTCCTTTGGAGGCAGGGGAAGGTGGTCCTAGAATGCCTAAGCTCCTGTCCCAGCCTTGGCCCCCACTTGCCCCAGGGAGTTGGCTGATGCCCAGGRCTGGGTCTGCCCAGGCTGTCCCCTGTCCTGCCCTGTCCCTGGCTGGGGCAGTGGGGCATGACAGGCTGTGAGGGAGTCCCCAGCCCATGCAGTGTATTTACAAGGGGAGAGAAAAATGTCATCAAAAATAGCTTGCTCATAATTCCTTTTGATTTTTAAAATTAATTTCCATTTTAAAATAGCAGCGAGAAAATGTTCTGACAAGTTTATAACAATACATGTAACGTACAATTTGGAGTTAAATGTGACTGAGAAAATTATTTTTGAACCCATATACAAAAGCAATGCACAAAAGTTGACCCTTTCTTCTAAAATTAGGCCTTTTTTCCACTCTGCTGTCCTGACCACAGCTTTGGCCAGGTCAACTGTGGTTGGCAAGGCTGGACACCATGAGACCCTTTATTTTTCTGGTGAGGACAGCATTCTCTAGCTCAGTGGATTGCCACAGAGATTCACTGCAGCAAGAATCATTTAAGCCACAGAACCCTCCAAGTTCAGCCTAGATCACCCCAGCCTTTTCCTGGAGGGGAATGGAGAGGTGTCMTTTCTCCAGATCAGGTCTTCCCTGGTGCCATTTAACACAGTATTTTTAAAGAAGCACAACTGCTTTTGAAAGTTTCCACCTTCTTCCCGCCAGCTTCTCATCTCTATCTGTCTGCCTGCTTGCCCTCACTTGTGCTGATTTAATGGGTTGTGAGAGAGCAATGTCAGACAATCAGGAGAAGGATTCAGGACAAAGACACACAGGACTTCCTTAAAAATTTAGCACATTTTTTAAACTCAAATTCTTCCTGTGGATCCCAAGATGGGAGAGCTGGCTTSAGCACAATCAGGATCACAGCCACAGAGATGTTTTTGTCTGCATTGCCATGAAGTAGATTCTGCCATCCTCAACTGTTAATTGCCTTCTGTGGTTGTGTATGTGACAAGCTACTCCAACCTAGTTTTAACACTTCATCTAGTGTTAAAAAACTCTACATTAATAATGGGAAAGTTCAGGGCTATACAGAACATTCACAGAAGTACTACAGAGAAGTACTACCTGTCCTTTCTTTTGGAACACTCTTCCTTTACTAATAGTTGGATGCCCAAGTCTTTTCCCTCCCTTGTGTCTATATCTGCTGTGCTTTCCAAATGCTTGAAGTTACGAGTTGCACAAAACCAAAATGTTTCTCCAGCCCAGCTGCTTGAATTCTCCAGAGGTTTTTCCTGGCCTTTCTCAGCTGCAGGAGGGGAGACTGCCTCTTCTTTAAATTCCCAGATGAGTCATGATAAAAATAGTGTGGCATTTATATTCATACTAATGCACCTGCAGTATCATCTGTCTCCCAGCTATGAGGCTGCAAATTTCTGCACTTATCAGTGCATAAGTTGAAATGCTTATAAGTCTCTGCCRGCATAAAACATGTCTGCAATTCTGCAAGATCAGCAGAAACTCTGCAGAGAGACAGAAGAAAGTGTATGTCCTGAACAGTCCTGGCTGATGGGAAATTCATACAACGTGATACAAGTCACTCAGATTCACAGGATTAGATTTAGATTTAAATCATGTGATTTAAAACTTTTTAGGCCACTCTCTAACATATTTTTATCATCATACAATGTTAGTTCCTCAGTAATATGTTAGTTTCAGTTATTTCTTTTTGAGTTTACCTACTTTGTTCTAGATCACATTTGTCAGTGCTAGYTCTAGTTTAATCTCTAATAGAAGCATTTAATCATAATTTCATAACACTTTAAATTAATTGTCAATCTACTGTGCCACATTAAGRCATCAAAGTTGAATATGCTTACTTAAAACTAATAAGTATATCATTACTGGGGTTTGTATTTTATTTGATTCTGTCTAGTCAATGACACCTCCTCAACACTGCTCTTGTTCTCCCATCCCCCCAGGCTCAGCCTGCTGCTTGTGGTTCTGTTTGATTCTGACAGCTCTATGCAGGTCTGTCTGTCTCTGGCCCCAGAAKCAAAATGTGTGGCTTTCAGTTCCAATGCACAGCCTTTGCTTCTGTTGGTACTTCTTGATGACTTTAAAGCTCTGCTGATTCTRGGACATATTCTGAGGACATTTTCAAAACCACTGTAAGTTACTTCTGAGCCTCAAACTAAAAATGAAAAAGAGTTTGACAATTTTGAAAATTCATTTCCTCCTTTATCTTCGGTGTAACCTTATTGCTTGCTTCACATTCAGTCATTGAATCTTGATGCATGCAGCAGAAATGCTTGTGCAGACATGCAGCTGGTGGATTCAGTAAGTGCAGAGCCTCCTTGCATAAACAAGGACTCAAGGGGGAAAAAAACCCGACCAAATRTACCATTGGGGACATTTTAAATGTATGTCACGATCTCACAATCTCCTCCAAGTTAACAAATTGTATTTTAGAACTGTGTTTGGTAATTATTGCATTCATACCTCAGAAGTAAGACCCAGGCATTATGGTTGGTTGGAATTCATCTGAATAAATAGCAGTTTGCCACATTCTTAACAAAAACATTATTCATTAGAACTATTACGTATTAGCAGCCCCGAATAGCATTTGGCAATTGCTTTGGGTCTGTGTTTCTAAAAGGTCCATAGACGCATACAAATTGCTCAGTGCGCTAATATAAAACAGGAGCAGTAATGAAATAGTAGAGTAAGTATTAAGCTCCAGGACTGCAGTTTTATTCTGCAAAATGTTCCTCTTGCAATTTGTAAACATCTTAGAAACTCGGGTGTTTTTAAGCTATTTAATGATTGTTAGTCGTAAGTCTTGATTTGTATTTGCTGCCTGTCCCTCTGCAAAAGGCATTAGTGGCAAGCTGAGCTGGTCAGATGATTTTCAGGCATTGCAACAATAAGCCCTAGGTACTTCAGAGGTTTTAGAATACAGATTCCTGTGGGTGGCTATCGAAAAAACCCTCTGAAGAAAGTGGTCAAATGGGTGCTATGGTTAGTAGTGCTGACTGGTAGGGTAAGAGGAAGTGCACAAGTACAGTGGGAGACTTGTCATGTTCTGTAAAAGAAATAATAACTCTTTAAATCATATGTGACCTCTCTGCTCCATGCATGGCTCTAGACTGTAGCAAAAGAAGGCACTTCTAATGAGCCAGTAAATGACTACTCTTTCAAGAAGCTTACATTATATCCCACTCATAAGAGGTGTAGCCAGGAAGAAGAGAAAATCTTCCTTATTCTACACATACTCTCACAGAAAAGGAAAGGAGGCTCCAACAAAAGAATTTATGAGATGTCAGTATAGTATCTGAACACTTCTGGCCCTTTAGAGAATTTAATTATGAACACTGCTGTGAGATGATTCTACTTYCCAAGGAACAGAAAAAGCTAAACACACTCCATTCAAAATATTGGAAAGATTTACATTCTRTATCAGACTAAACTACTTGCTCAAGGTCTTTCAGAAAGCCTCTGAATGAAGAAGAACCTGAATTTTGTTCCCTCAAGTTATATGATTTATGACTCCAACTCACCCTCTGAAATCTGTACATAATCTATTGACCAAATAAAGGATCCTTCCTTTATTGAAATCCAAATGGTTTCCAAAGCATCTGCTTCCAGTTCTGCCATCAATCTGGTGGATACATTGCAGATACCTTAAGGTAGAAGTAAAGCTCAAGAGCCATGGATTTATATACATTAGCCGTCACTGTGACAATGTATGGGAAATGAATCTTGAAAAGCTGGAAGGAACAGTATATTTTCTATAAGGTTAGAGGACTAGAGTGCTCCTTCTTGTGCTATCCATTTAAAAAATGTTTTAAAGAAAGGCAAGACAACAGCTTGCCTTAAACTGATTTCTAGTATAATGGTATGAGTGAAGAGAAGGACTAAAGGAGGGAACAAGGAAGAAAAGCATATCAAGATCCAGTTGTTTCTTGTATTTCTGGGTGATAATGGTCTGAGRGTATGGACTTGTGGAAGAGTGTTTGGGAGAACAAAAATGCCAAGAAAAGAGCCTGAACAGAAAGTGCTTTTCCTCTGGTCAGTCTTGCTAATACCTACCTGTTAGGTTGCTTTCAGGGCAACCAGGATTCCCTTATTCTTAAAAGCAATGTGACACTGGGGCTCTACTTCAGATCACTTCAGAAGCAGTCAGGCACATGAAAGATTATATTAATGACAAATACTTCCTCCTTAGTATTSGAAGTTTTTTACTCTTACCATTGGGAGGAAAACATTGTAAATGRAATGTTTATTGCTCTAATTCCTTTATGTGACTCTCTTGTTTTTTTATAATCAGTATTTTTGGAGATCATCTAACAGAATCCAKAAATTCACATTTCATAATCAACACTTAATTTCTGTTAGGTTTAAGAAGGTTTTTTATAAGGTTGTGATAACAGAAAACATTAAGTCTAAGCATTAGTTCCATAGCAGTATGATAATCATGAAAGGGATGTGAGTGGGATAGAGGATTATAATTTATTGCCTTTGAGCATCTACTCTGAACTGAAATCAGCACATTCTTATTAAGGTTTCCAGTGATGAAGTATTTAATTACTGGACAGAGCATCACCTTTCTATACTTTAGAAATGGGTTTGTCTGGTTTTGGCTGGAACAGAGTTATTTTTCTTCACAGTAGCTGGTACAGTATTTTGGATTTAGGATGAGAACTTGCTTTCTGTGTTCCTGTTCCAGGTTTCCCGTTCCAGGTTTCTGTTTCACAGAAAACCCGTGGCTTCACCTGTACTTCTCCACTAGCATAATTCAGTTCTAATTCACTCAGTATCATTCACTCTTTTATAGTTGGGCCATAGAATTAGCAAAACAAATTTTAAATACAGCCATGAACAGAATAATGTTGCTATTTCTTGAAAAGGGGAGGGAAAGAGGAAAACTGCTATATTAGATGAGACTGCCCTTCACCTTGAGATGCTCTTTGGGTGCACAAARCAAGTAGGTGACACACATATCTCAAGTCTCATTCCACAGCATAGGTCAGAGCTGCCTCCAACAACAGCYGGCAAAGTCACTGCTCATCATTTCTTACAGGGGGCTAAAAGGCTGCTCTGAGCAGGAGCTCATCCCTCTGAGCCTCTGTGTCTACCCATTCAGTAACACAACACAAGGGAAAATGGGACCTCTCACTTCCTCTCCTAGGTGGGTGTAAAAGCATTGTTGGAAAGGGAAAACCTTGGGTTACAAAGGCAGTAAAAAAAGGGCTAAAGGGGCATGTAGTTTTTCTGTCAGGTGAAGATTGATTGTGCTTTGGGATCCCTTTTTGTACAAGAAATTAAAAAAAACTAAAACAAACAACACAAACCCCATGGAGAAATTATTGTTATGCTTATAGGTATTCTTTCTTTATTATACAATATTGATCAATTTCAGAATTCTTTTAAATGAAGCGTGGCCATTTAGAAAATGCTGAGAAATTTGAGGTTCCACTTAAATAGTCCTAGTTACATGCATCCATATACAATAAAGTGTCTGTTAGGCACTATTCACAGCATATATAACAGATCACCACTGAAGGACTGACAACCATGTAGAGACTGTGAACAAGCCCATCAAGAGTACTTCTCTCACTGTACCTGGAAGCTGAACAAAGAGCATTGTGCTGCATGGACTAACGTTCGAAAGGACTGGGTTATAAAAACTGTATTTACTGAGTTTCAGGTTAACATGGGGCAACTAAAGAAAAGAATGATCACAGGCTTGTCTGTCTTTTAGCTGCAGGTAAGAGAGCAGTGAAGAGAGGGAACTATTCATGCTTTTAGCTTGAGTATCATTGAATTTAATGAGAGATGAGTGCTAAAACCTCATGTAGCACTTTGAAGATACAGGGGTCACTTTCTCTCCTATTCTGTTGAAATGACTGATAAACCAGCCAGGAACTATATATAGTTTTTGAAACAAGTAAATAAGTCAGCAATACTGTAACACTGTATATTTGGCCAAAGAAATCAAAATATTAAGGGAAATTATTTATGCAAAAATAGGGCAAGTTCTAACTGACTACATGACAGCTGAATTGAGCTACTATGGGACAATTTTGAAGATATCTTTGTCAATTTGCAAGATGACAGTACATTTAACAAGATTCAGAGTTGGTCTTTAATTCTTTCTATTTAATGTGCTTGTTTAAAAATAGGCATTAACAAGAACCTATCTGAAGTACCCTTTGATAGTCATTCTGGACATGAGCCAGCAGTRTGTGCTCACAGCCCAGAAAAGCCAACGTTATCCTGGGCTTCATGTGAAGCAGCATGGCCAGCGGGTCAAGGGGCTGATTCTGCCCCTCTGCTCCGCTTTCATGGCACTCCACCTGGAATGCTGCAGCCAGCTCTGGAGTCCTGGCTAGAGGACATGGACCTATGGAAGCAATCCAGAGGGGAGCAAYGATCAAAGGGATGGAATAYCTCTCCTATGAGGACAGGCTGAGAGAGGTAGAGGTTGTTCAGCCTGAGGGAGAGAAGGCTCCAGAGAGACCTTGCTGCAGCCTTTCAGTACAAACATGGGTCTTATAATAAAGGTGGGGACAAGACTTTTTATAAGGGCCTGTTGAGGTGGACGAGGGGTAATAGTTTAAAACTAAAAGAGGGTAGACTCAGAGTAGATATGAGGAAGATAAAGAGTGATTCATGTTTTGTGATGAGCCATGGAACACTGTAACAGGCTGCCCAAAGAGGTGACAGATACTCCATCCCTGGGCACATTCAAGGTCAGGCTGGAGGCAGCTCTGAGCAACCCAACCTAGTTGAAAATGTCCAGGTCCCAGCCAACCCAAACTCTTCTATGATTYGACTCACAGCACACAAGTAATTACAAAGCTGCAGCAGGGGAGAACTCAGTCCTTGGCAACAACATAACAGTGGTGAGCAACAAACAATAGGAGAACAAAATGTTCTCCCAACAATTGGAGCTTCCTGGTTATCAAAGACTACCCTTACCTTCTTACCTTCCATCTCCAATGCTTCAGACGGCTGTTTAACCAGCCTGGAAGCATTCCCAGAGGCCAAGAGACTCAAGATACTCAGTACTTGCCTGTGTAAACAAGGACAGTGTCAGCTGCTTTATTTGGACTAGTTTTGCCTGGAGGAAGAACCTAAGGCAAGAAAACTGAATGAATAGATTCTAAATACCGATTTGCTTCAAAAATAATCTTCAGACCATGCTGGTAAAGTGAATGAGGAATGGAAAGGTTGTTGAACGCTTTTAGCTGATAGAATTTTTTTGTAATTTTCTCCAGTGAGCATTATTGTATTTACTTTTTTCACCTAGAACAGCCTCCCAAACTTCAGCTCCTGGTTTGTTGGCACATTTCAGTATTCTTCACACAAAATCAGAGATTTTTATGGCCATCACTCCCTGAGGCTTTCTTAGAACTTGCCTCTCCAGATATGTTGTTCAGCAAAAGTGGAAATGTCACTGCAGCCATGACAGCGCAGGGGAAGATTTCTAGGGAGTMATTTTTCTTTAGACAAAGTGGTAGAGCTGGAAAAATAGGGCATTTTTGGTGCACCACAATTGTTCTGCTCTGAAGAAAATACATTTGGCCATTTGTGTGTATTAAGCTTGACAATTTTTACACAATGCTTCTTTGAGTCTTGTCATTGAGTACTACCCTGGTTATGCAGAAGTAGCCAYCAGTGTCTTAGTCCTCCATTAGTGTTCATATGAGCCTGTTCTTTACCATAAAAAAGGTGGTGAGGGATTCACATTTATTGTGCCTGAGTGACTTGAATGACATTTTCTCAGTTTAGAAGCATCTCCACTTGCAGACTCAGCTTGGGATCTGAAAGTCAAGCTGTGCATTTTCTGGCTCATACAGCTTTGCCATTAAAGCTTCATTACATCAAATTCTACTCACAATTAAATCTTTGCAGATAAAWTTTCCTCTGAGTTTGCAAAGTAATAGTTGAGGAGGCAGCATTTTGGTCCTGGAAATGAAAAACATTTAACAACTCTTTGGGGGACAAATGAGCCGGAATGGAAACCAGCTTTTTTCTCATACCTTTGTCAACACTAAGTGAATGAAAAAAATGTAAAAATTCATTTTAGTACAAAATGCATTGGATAAATATGCAGGCAAGGAATAGATAATTGAGTGAAAGGATGCAACTTTTTGACAGTCACTTTTCAGAATAAAGATTCATTTTAAGAAAGACACAGGTGTGTTGGAATAAAGAATTTTCTTTTAAATATGAAGGTGAGTCAAACTGTCTTGGGACTTCATTTGCTTAACTGACAGGCAGAAAATAGGATTCTGGCTAGTACTGCAGCTCCTCTAGCTTCATATGGGAGTTGAAATTGAAAATAATAATGAACTGTAATGTTAATCACTCCTTTATTAGAGCAGAGACTGAGGATCAAGGGGCCTTAGTTCTTTCTTTGAGTCTTTCATTGAAGTCTTAGATTATGTGAAAAATAGTAACTGAAATAACAGTTTGATGGTACCAATCACAAAAGGGCACTACTTGGTCTTGTCCCACAGGGCCAGGCTAACAGCCCAGCACAGCCAGCAAAACAGGCACATACACCCATACACAAAGAGGGCACCTCTGTACACAATTTCTCACATTGCCAAGACATAAGGCTACCTATAGAAAGAGCAAAACACCATTTCAAAGCACCTGGTATCTGAGAAAAATGTTCATGCCACTCCATGCCAGTCCCAATATTTTTTCTTATGGCAGCGTCTCTTTCCTCAATAAATATTTTCCAGATCTAGTGGGATATCCAGGACAAACTGATACAGGGCCTAATGTGCCCACTATGCAGGACACATCTCCCACATTATGAAGAAGGTTTAACCTTGCTAGAAATGAAAGGACTTTGTTGTCCTGCAATCCCRTATCACTGGGGACAGTGGTGAGCACTAACAGACAGAAGGAACATTTCTTTTTTCATCGCTGTTGTTCCCTGAAGCTGCAGCAGCAGATGMTGCATATTGTGACTGCTTTCAGAACAAAGCTTTTAGCCAGGCTTTAATCCTAGCATTATTCATCCCTCTCAAAACTCTTCCCAAGCACTGACAGCTRAGTTGGAGGTCCTGTGCCTCTGGACAAGTAGCAGTCAGTCTGTCCGGTGTGGCTCCTATGAAGTTGAGTGTGGTGGTGTTACCCACTGCAAATGGGTATTTGTATTTTTTCAGACTTGTGCAGCGGTTAGGCTGACCCATGACTCTTTGTGCACTCAGCACTTACAAGCAATCCTTTTACTCATTCAGTTCTACAAACTGGATGCTAAAATGCTTTCCAGGAATGATCTGAACTGAAGCTTCAGAGGATGCTTATGTTTTGATCCTGTTTCAACTCTTGCAATCACGTCAACCACCTGCCTTCCTTGAGTCTCTATTGACTCAGCTGGATTCTTTTTGTTTTAGTAAAGTTGAGGATTTCAATGAAAACCAGATGTGCTGTCTGATCCAAATTTTCCTGGGTAAATAAATGTTCACTCTGTTCCGTCCACTTAGTTATAATACACCAAACCATCTCTAATGGAAATGCTTTCACAGGCCATTTAGTAAAAATAAGGTCCCACTTCTAGAGAGACACTGATCCTCTGTGCTAATGCAGGAAATAGTGGTAAGAATCAATCTACCCTGGTCAGTATTCTTGTGTGCTGTAGTGAGGTCTTAGAGGAGAAAAGAGCTTAGCAGAGATCGTGAAAACCAGGGAAAAGCCTTAAGTGGACTCTGCAGTGTAATGTAGTGTAAACATGAGGAATGTGGGAGAAGATTGTGCATGGAGATGTTGGGAAGAGAACATGTAGCAGTGTGGATCAATCATCCCCCGTAGGACAGCGGGGCCGTATCAGCAAGCARTAGCAATAGGAATATTTGAGACAAAATGTGCTGAAGAGCAGCATTTTCCTGCTTTCTTGGTAGTCCACCTTTTCCCCCACCCTCAGGCAGGGAAGCCAGATGTCCCTGAAAAACAGTTCATTAAATTGATGTAACAAAAGACAATTAATTCTCAGTGGCAACATTTGGTACTGCCGTCGGTTGTGTTCACGTCACAGACACCCTGCCCCATGGCAGTGGGGGGATTGCTGAGATCTCATAAACAACCAGTCAGGTGAAACAGCAAATRCAGAGTCCCCTGTACACAGCTCACAAAACCACCCTGGCCTTTTACTCCTTCAGCTCTCGTAGTCACCTCTAGCAAAAAGGTGGAAATGTGCTGCTTCTGGTTGGGATGCAGGAATCAGGAATCTAACAAAACAGTGCTGAGGTAACTGAGAGCTGTCTCTCTAGTCTTTGATTAATAGACAATGTTTGGGATGGCTTCTTTCAGCACTCAACTAAAATTATTTGTATATGAATAAATAATGCTCATTATTTTAGAGAGAAGATGACAGTCCTTTGTTCAGGGAAGAAATAAGTATTCCAGCTCCTCTCTGCTAAAGAGAGACTGTGACTTTTATGGCCATCCATAAGATCAGTGCTCTTTAGCATGAGACAGAGCTGATCATGGCATTTTTTTAGACGACCTGTGAAAATATTTTTATTCCCTTAGACTTCCAACATAAACAGATTCTGCTTAACCATGTTTATAACGCTTCATACTAAGCAGAACTGAGAATCTTAGAAGATGACAGCAGGCTCTTCCAGGCATTAAATTAAAACTACTTTATATAAAAAAAATAAAGATGTATGCCTTTCACTATATTCCAATTGTAGATGGCTGTAGTCCATTTGCTCTTGCTGGCAGCTTTTAATTTTCAATATATAAAAAGGTTATTAAGAAGTCTTACAAAAGAAGTCTTACAAACAAATGCAGACCATTTCTAGGAGTGCCCAGAAGAGCTCCAACAGCAGGGAACAGGCTGAGCTCTGTGAGTGGTGGGCAGCAGATTCACCTTTGAAAGCAGGGCACTGCTGGCTGTGTGTGCCCTGTGTCTTGGTCACGGAGAGGCAAAGGCTGCCTGGGCAGTTTTGCTGTGCTCTGAGCTCACAGGAGCTGGTGATGGAGCTGCCTCTTGTGAGGAAGAATTTTTTATCCCAGAGCTCTCATTGACTTACGGCATTAGTCAGAAAGAAAAGTTGGAGCTGGAGCCCATTCTCCATGGAGGCAAAATACTCCCAGTCAGCTTCAGCGGGAAGGGGCTGATTGAACCTAAAGATATTCAGATGATTTCTTGTACTCTTTTGAGTAACTTTTCTCATCAGTCCCTTCCCAAATTTTTATTTCAAAGCCCCAGATGAACGTGGTWTGTACCAGAGGCTGTGCTGGTTGGGATGTGTTTTATCCAAGGAATGAAGAGTGGGATGGTGGTTACCTCGTCATACATGACTGTGAGTGATAGGCAACACCTAAACTGCCTGTGATGTGTTGCAGGAGAATTTTACAGAAAAACATTTTGGCAAAAACAAGGAGGGAGAGCAAGGGAAAAATAATCCATGATGTATGTAATCTCTCAGAGAATAAGTTTTGGAGGCCCTTGGAAGAGTTAGGAATGGAGAACAAAGCAGAAGACAGCTTTGGACAGTTGTAGCCATCCTTGGAGGGAGCTCTTACCCTCTAACCCCTAATTTCATCTTTGTCCCTTGCCTCCAGTAAGACACAGTAAAGCTCAGTACCTAAAGAGAGGGCACAGGCTCTGTGCACTGCAAACCCTGACAACCTCTCCTCATGGGCAATCTGAGCATCCATTCTCCTCCCGTCCTCACTCAGAGCAGCTCCATTAAAACAGGCCTTTGCAAAATGCTGCCTGCTGAAAGCATGAGAATTGATCTCTGCACGATATGCCTTAAGGCCAGTAAAAATTAGTTTTCCCATTCTGCAAAGAAGGAAATGAAATGAAAATAGTTCAGTCACTTACTCAAGATTGAAGAGGGAACCTTTACTGGAGCTTGGAAGGAACAATGGAAATCATGCAGTTCATTTCTTAGGATGGATCCTTTCTGAAAGAGCCACACATCTCATGAGACCCTCCCTTCTGCTCAGAGAAGGACAATCACAGCTTTAGTCAGAGGCAGAAATGTTTGGTGACATTTCTGTAAGGCATGAGGTCTCAAACCTTTTCAGGCTCTCTGAAAAATATTTGGACTTGACTTAAAAACAAGGGGAGCTCTACTTCTCACACAACACAAAATCCAGCCCAGACATCCCCAGAGAGGCCATGAACTAAATGTGGTCAGGGGAAACTATGAAAGGTTTTCAATCTAAGGCTTTTCTTCTWCCAGATCCCAAAATGCTGGTTTAAGGTTGATAAATTGAAGATTAGAACATATATAGAGTTTTCAACAAATTATTCAGTCATGGTGCATTGAAGGATTTTTTAAATGAGAATTAAATGCATTTTTAGAAAATATGTAATGTCTTAGAGCCACTCTGGAGCTGGAACAAAACATGTTTTCTTTATTTAAAATGTAATTTTTATGGATGCATGAGACTTGGAGCCAGAGAAAACATTTTTAACTGCTGAGGTTTTACAGCCACTCTAGGGTTAGGAAAGAAAGCTGAAAAAATATTCTGCCTGGCAGATTTTTTAACGCTTCATTTAAAAGTAAAATAAAAAATATTGTAACTTTTCCACCTGTACTGTAGTTCATCCAAGTGAAAGAGACACCTTTCACTTCATCCCTCTCTCCTGCAATGAGCCCAAATTCAAGAYAACTTGTCTTGTGCGGGAAGAAGATGCCGGCTCTGGGCTGAGAGCAAAGGCACTGGGGCCGTAACAATGATGAGTGTCTGTTCAACTGCAAGCCTCAGTTTCTTGGCGATAAAATGCAGCGAAAATGTTGTTCCTTTTATCTGATTCATTTARGTGTGTTGGGAAGTAATTTGAGCTGTCACCACATCTTTATGTAATGCTTTTTGCAGAGAAACCTTTAGAGATACCTACCTTTTGACATAATTCAAGGCAGTTGATGCCACTCTGAAAACCTACTTCTGAAGATTAAAATGTGTTCATTTGCCTAATCAAGTAAGTTAAAAGGCATAATATCATGAATTGTTAAAAACAGACAGTTTCCCTCTCTAAATATTACTCCTGGAAGAGGACCTAAGGAAAGCAAACAGGATCTCCAGAGCTTCAGCATGTTAGGAAAGCCCAGGGCCCCCTACATGCATTGCAAAAGGAAAGACATGTGCCAGACTTGTCTATAGCTTAGTGTCTGGTGAGTCAGAGCTAGAAGAAGCTTTCCACATTTCCAGGCACATTTTTTACATGTTGAAATTCTTGCACATGGAACCTGAAGATCCATTGGTGAGAGCAGATCCTACGGATGATCATAGCCTATATGAAAATCTAGAGGAGCAGACATGATTTTTGTTTATGTGCAGAAAGAGAATAATGTCTTTGGGTGAGTAATTTTGTGCTTCCTTGCTCATGTGAGGACTTGTGCTGAAGTACTTTAATTTCACACATGATAAATCAGAAGTTGGGCATCTTCTCCTGCACTTTGCCCAGTTACAGGTTGGCTGAGATTTTATTTGTTCATAGAGCTTTTACACACATTTCTTCTGAAATGTGCAGGTTCTTGAAGTGGGTGGGTTTGTCTGTAGAACATGGCAAAAGGCCATTCTCACAGTGTGATTGTGTACCCACAGAAGCAAAGAATAGCTCTAAAATGGAGAAGGAAAGACCATGTTATTCACTCTCTTTGTAGGAAGATCAATGTTATCAAATTAACACCTCATCCGACTCTCTCTGAAAACAAAAATAAAATAGCTGTGTGTAAGGATAATAATTTTTTTCTCTTTCTCAACTGTGGAATTGACTTCTGAGAGGTAATACAGTCCACCATGCCTCAGGATCTGAAGTCCGTAGCAAGACATCAGGTAATCCTTTCACCTCTCCGTGTTTCCGTCTCGCACTTTCCACCCTGTGGAMAGTCCTATCCTAGGTCGTATGTAGATTACTCTTACAATCAGTAATAAAGACTTTAATTTTGTCTTCAGTTTTTWCTTTGGGATTATAGAATGTGTGCTGAATTCAGCACACATAATATAGTCYTTTGTAAAGGAGATTTCATGGTGTTATGRGGGACCAGAGAATTTTGGGGTGCTTTGTGCTTCGGGAGACAACAAAAATTTCCAGACAGCTGCTCATTGGGAACCCTCAGAGCACCCATGATTAAGCGTCCGGTAGACTAAGAAAAGAAATTAAGCAACTACACATATGGTTTGGGGAAGATGGGTAATTTGAGGAAAAGAGATGGAGGTGAAGGTGAGGTCCAGATGCATAACAGTCTTTAAACAAAAGAATGGAATAGAGGAAGTCAGGCYGATGGAAAGTTTTACTGAGAAACTGAAGACGACCAGAGGAACCAAAGGTGTATACTTTTCTGGGCAGAATTTTCAGAGAATGGTGAGAAGAGGATGAGTTTCCTTGTGGAAGCACCAGGGAAATTGTAAGACCCATGGATTCCACTTACAACGTGACTGAAGGCCTGCTGTAAAAGGTGGACCTAGAGRAATTATCAGCCTGCATCATGGAGATGCTGTTGGACATCCTTAAGAAAAATAAAATGAAAATAAATGAAAATAAAGGGAAAAATATGGGAGAAAAGCAGTGAGACAGAAAAGCAGCAGCAGTGAAGGGACATGCCAGTTTACTTTTGGAGTTACATATGAATGCTGTCTCCTTTGCAGTAAGTGCCAGAACTGCTCAGCTTTTCTTCATGGTTCTCACACCTATTCCGCTCATGAGACAACACTTTAATATCACCAGATGTAACCCAGATGGTACATATTAATTTATATATGGATGCTGGAAAATACTTATATACTTTGCATTTGAAGTCTTTTAAGTATGATTTTTATATTCATTTGAAAATTGTTCATTTTTATTTGAGCCATAAGGCAGCTAAAATACAGTTCCCAGGTGAATGAAAATTTATCTATTCCACCCTGAATGATTCCAGGTTTGTGTGAGACTACTTTCAAAGGTGTGTGATCACTTCATTTCAGAAATGATTCTCACTGGCTCAACAACAATGYGTTACTGTCAAATGCCCATTATTATGCTGAATGGAAATGTTGGGGAGATAAATTTAGAACATCTTTCATCTCTTTTTCAATATTAACAACTGTTCCATATACTTGCCAGCAAAGACCCAATTGTGTGACAAAGTAGAATGCCTTAATTTAAACATTTAATTATTTTTCTGAGTCAAACGTGATTTAATAAGTAATGATAACTGGAGTCAGACATGATCTTTAGATAATGAAGCAATGGCGGTCACTTATGTGAGAGAACAGGAAGTGGTGGTGGCATTTGTCATAAAAATCTATGCAACATCAGCACCAGTRTTTCCCCAGTGTTTGGAATCACCAAGAAAAGGTGAGGAAAAAAGAAGAAAATACACAACTACAGGTAGAATATCAAAACATCATGAAAGAACAAACTATTCTTCTTCATTGGTAGTTCCCAGTTCCTTCCATCCCTCCACTTCATTTCTTGTTCTGTTTCTATCCCAAAGTGAACACCATTTCTGCAATTGTATTCTCTAAGCTCAAAACTGGACTCCTAAGTGCTGTGTTTCTGCCACAGATGGACCTTTGGCTCCACAGAGCAACAAGGAAAAAGCAAGCACTTAAAAATATCAATAAATAAATATGTTTTTAAAGCAYGAACCCACAGAGTAGTCTGCTATTATTTCTGTTGTATTAAAGTGGTCATGCAGAAATGAACATAAACCCAAACCATGAACTTTGTACCCTTAAGAAAAACTGGAAAAAGAATCTTCAGACCATTTTTTATAATCATTGCCACAAATATGCATTATTCCACTAGACTAGCCAAAACCCTTTCCTGCAAAGAGAATGAGGCTGGTGCAAGGGTGGAATGCAGGCTTCAGTGTGAGTATGTGAAATGCTCCTGTATTGGTTTAGCATAGTCTTGTTTTTGGTGGTGGAGGGGCACAGAGGTGGCTTCTGTGAGAAGCTGCTGGAAGCTTCCACCATGTCCACTAGAGCCAGTCCCTGATGGCTCAGGAGATGGACATGCTGCTGGCCAGAACTGGGCCAATGAGAGAGGCTGGTAATGACTCTGTGATGGCACATTCAAGAAGAAAATCAAAACAAAGTCACACAGTACTTAATCTACTCAGAGAAGAGGAGGAGGTGAGAACATATAAGGGGAAAAACATGGAGACACCAAGGTCAGTGGAGAAAGAGGAGGGGAGGAGCTGCTCCAGGCACTGGAGCAGAGATTGCTCAGCAGGCCATGGTGAGGACTAAGGTGAAGCAGCTGTGCCCCTGCAGCCCCTGGGGATCCATGAGTGATGCAGAGATCTACCCACAGCCCATGGGGATCCATGGGGGATGCAGAGATCCACCCACAGCCCATGGGGATCCA